>JAUPMG010064407.1:0-13403 GCA_031762675.1 Pachysandra terminalis | reverse complement strand
GGGGGAGACGGCTATAAAACTCTAAAACCTTAATTCCTTTGAGAAAGAATTATATTATTTTTTGTAATGATTTACGTTTGGAACTTGAAATTGAAGCTTTAGTGGTGAAATTTTAATTGAGAGAGAGAGGGAGGGAGGGAGGGGGAGTAAAAAACGACTACAAAATCTAAAAGCCTAATTCCCTTAATTGAAATCCTAATCAAAACAATTTGTTTCCAGAAATTGTAGGAGAATAACAATGATAACTAATAAAAGGTTAATTCTTTGAAAATTGAAGTCCTAAAGGGAGAGGGAGAGGGAGGGTGAGGGGGAGAGGGAGAGGGAGAGGGAGAGAGAGAGAGTGTGTGTAAAAAACGGCTCCAAAAATCTAAAAGCCTAATTCCCTTAATTGAAATCCTAATCAAAGCAATTTGTTTCCAGAAATTGTACGAGAATAATACTGATAACTAATAAAAGCTTAATTCTTTGAAAATTGAAGTCCTTAATAATAGATGGGGATAACCAGCCGGTTCGTCTAACCCATGGCCGGTTTTTTAAAACCTCAGTTCAACCAACTGGTTCAAATGGTTTTATTTTAAAAGACCGGTTTGTAACCCATACGGTTATTTGAGGTTTTAAGAACCAGGAAATGTTTTTCCCACAGTTCAACTGGTTCAACCGATGGGTCCAGTCCAGCTTTCAAAACAGTGTTTGAAATTTCAGTTTTTTTCAATGCCAAAATGTAACTTAGTGTCAGAAAAAAATTTCGTGTAACAACATCCCCTTTTCTAACATGATGTTGGCTAGAAATTAGAAATTTTTCATTCATAAATGTTGATATTCAAGTATGACACCATGAAATATTACAAAACCGCATAAGACATCATGATAAAATGATGAGAATTTGGTAATACAAGGTTAAAAAATTGTTAGTAACATTTATGTCACATGTATTGGGATTAAATTCAGTAATAATTATTAGGGTGAATTACAATGACACACCCTTGGGTTTGATACAATGGCAACAAGTACCCCTCAAACCTTGGCCATCGCAAACACCACCCCTGTAGTTTGAAAGTATGTTACAACCACCTCCCTTCTGTTAATAACCGTCAACAAAGTGACAGAATATTAGCATGTTGCTAATATAAGTTCGTTTTGGGGATGAAAATGCCCTCCTATGCATTGTCTAATGACTATAAGAACAAAAATCACGTTGCTTATATCAATTTATTTTGGAGACGAAAATGACCTATTATATATTGTCTAAGAGGACAAAAATGACCTTATAATCCATGTATAACATATCTACTTGTATCTGTAGAATTTTGGGAATTTTTTTGTCCCCCCCCACCACCACCACCACCCCAACCCCCACCCTCACCACCACCACCTACCTGTACAAGAGATGCACACTGGATGTGTGTGTGTGGGTGAGGGGGGTGATGGTGGTGGTAGGAGTGGTAGTGGTGGTGGGGGTGGTGGGGTGGGTGTGGGTGTGGGGGGGGGGGGGGGGGGGGGGGGGGGGAGGTGGTGGTGGGGTGTAAGAAGAAGAAGAAAAAACTGCAAAAAGAATTAATAATAGCTAAGTTTGTTAGAGCGTGTGGCTGTTAACATGGTAGAGGGGTATTATAGGCACATAATCAGTTTCCGTTAGAGATCGTTACACTCCCCCCCTCAAGTTTGGCCCAATAAGGGTACTTGTTGCCATTGTGTCAAACTCAAGGGGGTGTCAATGCAATTCACCCTAATTATTAATGTCTTGAAAATATTTAAATTGTTTCCAATGAAAGAAAAAGCTGGATAGTTTCTCTAACTTCTACTACTTTCAATTTACTGTAGACCCCCCCTAAGAAAAATTTCTGGCTCCACCCCGGTGCATGATAGATGATCTCAACCGTCATACCTGTCACATGGTTGGATCATTATGTACAACCCATAAGGTTTATACTACGTTCAATTTACTGTGGGTCGCCCTAAGAAAAATTTCTGACTCCATCCCGGTGCAAGATAGATGATCTCAACCATCAAACCTATCTCATGGTTTGACGATTGTGTACATCCCAAAAGGTCAAATTATTAGCACATGCAATATATCTGGGACCCATCCCAGCCATTTGTGTATTCCATGTGAGCCGCCACAGTATCCAATTACTCACCTATAACCCATATAAATTTAATCTCTTCTATGCAGGGAAGGAGAAAAGAAAAGAGGAGTTGGATTGAGAAATATCTATGTCGAATACAATATGAAGTCAAGTAAATCTCACTAGTGAAAAGTGCCACCAAGAAGAATAGGAAATAACATACCTAGAACCAGAGAAGGATATTTGGTCATTATTGTAAACTGCCGGTGAATATAGGAGTGTTAGAAAAGTTCCACATATAATAATAACCAAGACAAGCTTCAACGAAGAAAACTTGCACAAGGAACTTCTATCTTGTATGGGAGCATTGTGGGGCTTCTCATCATCCTTCAAATCTATACTTCTTTGGGACCTTCTCTTGTTTGCATCTTCACTGAATGAAGTAGATATCCAAGAATAATTTAGTAAATAAAGGAAGTCAAAAAGAAAATAGAGGAGAAGAATCAAAACGAAGAGCAGCAATTCATGTTACAAAAGAAGAGCTTAAAATAAACTTAGAGACATTTATTACACAAAAAATATCATTCAATTTTACATATTGTGCCTGCACAGTACTGCAGTACATCCATAAGGTCTAAAACTTTAGAGGCATAAACACTATGACATTTCCATTGATTAACATAGGAAATCTTCATATGCAAAATAAAAATGGAAATAAATCTAGGCAATCATAAAATTGCAAGCAAAAAGGTAAAATTCAGAGACCATTAACAAACCGTGGGATACTGTTAATGTACTTTATTCATGAGATCTTGAATTTGTGAAAAACAAAAATGACTGTGTATCATAGTGTAAAGTATCGGCCGATCCAACTCAGGATCGGCTCGGGACAAGTCTCGATCCCAAGCTGATCCCTAAATTGTTAAAAATTCCGACTCAGTCCAAAACCGAGTTTTGGATAAGTCAGATTGGACGATTCAATATGGATCGTATGACACCCCTAAAAAATTTCTGAATTTTTTTTTTTTTTTAAATTGGGCCATGTTCGGTATCAGCCGATACTGAATTTAAACACTATGGTGTGTATCCCTATCTACCTCTTATAGTATGCCCAGTTTCAATTGCAACCACAAAGAAGTGACATAACATAGATGTATGTAAATATCTTAAATAAACTGTTGAAGCTACAGAATGTCATCATTGTAGACTCAGCTTTCCCAGCAATCTCTTGGTCCTATATCGTATTATAGAGATCTGGACTAAATCATTATGGATGTTAGTACCTTAACGAATTAAATTAAGTTTTTACCATCCAGTCCAAGGCAATGCGGATCAGTATGCTAAAAATGAGTAACACTACAAGGGCGTCTGCCTTATCATTGGCTGATCTTGAAACACATGAGAACAAGATGTTCAAGGGTGCCACTTGGTCTCTGATCTACGTCACTGTATGGAGTCTCCCAAAACCTTTGTTGTTAGCATGGTTCAGCTTAAGGTTTTACTCGAGTTTTGTTCGATCACAAGGAATAGAACACTAAGCCATTTAGAATATCTCAATTCCTTAGCTCCAATAAAATCATAAACTTCAATGCTGCCTGAATAAAAGTAAATATCTTGTCCATTTTCATATCAAAAGTCACCATCTATTCCCCATGGGCTCAGTTTCCATTAGAGTGCCATCAAGATTTAGTTTGTCATTATTACCCCAAGGAGGATGCCACAAGATGTGAATGCTTTGTGTGAAATATAGACAATAAGACGGACTTCTAATCTCTTTGGAAATCTGAAAACTTGGCATCATAAAACATTTATCAAAGAAAAACTTAGTTACCAACACTATCAGAATTTTATAGGGAAATAATGATGTTCATCCACATAAATCATTCAGTTCCTTTATTCACAACATGACATAAAGAGTGGGTTTCTGAAGGATCCTACTCCCCTTCTGAAAGGTCCCTGTGTCAACTACTAAGTACTACATCAAGATGAATAAAAGTGATACAGTAATGGAACAGGAAGGTACAATATACAGAGAAAAATGCAAAACATAACTAGGAGACACCAACACTACAGTAAACCCCATCCTTCAACAGTTTTGTAGAGGGTACATCTCTGGAAAAAAAAAAAGATACTTCAACCTCTCTCCTCCTCAGAGTTTTTGTACCAGGACTGAACCAGACATGGTTGGTACAGGGCCGATACTATTGTACCGGACCTGAAATCAAATTTTAAAATTAAAAAAAAATAAAATATTGGACCATTTATACTGGTCGTCGGACCGATACAAACACATTCATTCAGGCCTCAAGGTTATCACATTTTACACATTTGCAGTCAACTCTTGATTTCACCATCTCACTTTTTAACAGCCTTTTCGATTTATGCCTTTGCATAGGACTAATAATGGATTCATAGGAAGATTCTATACAGAATACTTTGACCTTAATTTAATGGATGTTTGCAGAGAAGCATTGAACTTTGGAAGATGTTAATCAAAGAACAGAACAAGAATGGATCTAGTTGAATTCAGGGGTAGAAAACACTGAATAATCTCCAAAACAGGTTCTGGACAGCAAGTAAGAACAAGTTGTATGCGAGACAGCAGTTCTTTGGACATGATCATTGCAGAAAACTCAGAAGCTGGAGCTTACGTAACTTTGAAATAAGGATGCGGTCCATTTTGGGTTGGATGACAACTAAAAAGGATATAATGAAAGAAGTAATAAAATAAATAAAGTACCAAGCCACATATATATAAACTCCAGGGTGCACTGTAGTAGCCAAACAGATTGTGACCATAGCTTTACACATGATTGTTCTAAACGGTAACTCCGGAAATTAAAAAAAAAAAAAAAAAATCATAAACTAGGGGATTTCCTGCATATAGTGACAATTTTTCTGATTTAGTTAAAACAAAATGATAACAGGACTAAGAAAGATAAACCTAACATTGATACAGATAGCCGGTGTCTCGCCTCAACGGGATTGGGCAAGGTACCGATACCTCCTCTCATCTCTTCTCAGTTGCAGGGGGAGGCCACATCTGATCCACAAAAAAATATAAAACACCAATAATAAGAATTGAACCAAAAGTAATACCAATCATAGAAAGATTTGGACAAAATAAAAAAGGAACACAGATCACAAGAAGATCAATAAGCAAACTATTGAAACAAAAAAATAACTGCAATGAATGTTAT
The DNA here is from genome assembly GCA_031762675.1 of Pachysandra terminalis. Taxonomy (NCBI): domain Eukaryota; kingdom Viridiplantae; phylum Streptophyta; class Magnoliopsida; order Buxales; family Buxaceae; genus Pachysandra; species Pachysandra terminalis. The sequence continues at coordinate 8,137 of JAUPMG010064407.1, read as the reverse complement.
ACAACCAGCTAGACATTGAACAGAATACTGGAAATCAAGTTTGCTAAAAATAACTAAAAAAAAAGGTCAATATAAGATATCAATTAAGAAGGGCCAAGAAAGATATGAAAAATTGTATTAAAGACGAATTTAAAGCAAAATTTTGATAAATAGTGGCTTGAAAAAGATACTTAAAAAAAAAAAATCCAGAACAAAAACAAAACCTAAAGAACTGAACACAAGAAGATGAACTATCTGAAACAATGTTTGAACGAACACAAGGTCAATCTACAAATGCAAAAGATCCTCAAACACCCATGTACTGAATTAAACAACCCAGATACCAGAATGGAAAAATAGATCAAAAAAAAAAAAAACAACAAAATAGTTCACTAAAGATTAAAAAGAAAGAACCCAACAAAGATAAAGAACACGAGATCTTTCTTCTACCGATATCTGAAGAAAATTACAAAAGGGTGTACGAACAAACCTGTGATCTCTCTCTCTCTCTGAATTCTCAGTCACTGAGCAGCTTGACTTCCAGATGTTTGATTGGAGGTTGCATAGAGAAATCTTTGAAGCCCAAATCGAATAAAATGATGCTGAAGAGGCGGTTGAGTGTTAGAAATATTAGCTGTTCGAACTCAACTCTGGTAAGTCAATATAGAGGAAGGCTGTGAAAGTAACCGAAGAAAGAATATCTAATTTTTCTCTTATTATCATTATTATTATTATTATTTGTTTTTATTATTTTTGCTTAAATTGTCTTACAGGAGAGTGCTGTTGCCAAACAAATATTAGCTGTTTCCACACCCTAATTAATGATTTGTGAGATTTTTAGTGTTAAGAGTATTTATTATCTTTTTTCCTTTTGGGAAATGTAGTGAACCGGATTGAACAATTGGTTGAACCGGTTGCCATCAGTTACAAACTGAAACCAGGTTGGGTTGATCCCGGGTCTATATAGTTATCTACTGTTTCAACTTGGGGTGAATTTACCAACCATGTAACCCTTTGAGAGCTAGTTGACCAAGATTTTTTTTTTTTTGTTAAATTTGTTTGCCCACATCAACTGAATTGACTCTGGTTGACCTAGTAATTGAACCAATACAAGTTCTAAAATAATTGAAAATTGGTATGGACCAATCATATTTTCGGTGCAGTAATTGGCATAGGATTCCCGACTAGACAATCTCAAGGCGTTTCTGGGAGTGAATATCCTCTGGAGCAAGCTAGTGGAAGCATCAATTGCAGCGTGTGTCCGCAAATCATATTTTCGATGCAATAATGGGCATAGGATTCCCGACGTAGACAATCTTGGGGCGTTTCTTAGAGTGGATATCGTCTAGAGCGAGATGGTTGAAGTTTCAGCAGAGCAAGTCCGTACACATCATGGGTTTACAGGTGTGTGCAGATGCACATCACATATCCCGACTTCTAAATGGCTTGATTACATCAGAATGCATGGCGTGCATTCATACACGTCTATGAATGCATGACATGCACGAACATACGCTGCAACTGATGTTTCGGCCATCTAGCTTTCGAAGGATGTGATCAGCCATGCAGACTGTGAATCCCCACATGCTCCACTAATTGCTCCACCATTATATTTAGACACTTTGAACTCCAATCAGCCAAAGGGTAACCACATAGCTAAATGTTGATATACGATGTATTAGTTGAAATTCTTCCTCTTCTTCAATTTTTTGTTCATAAGGTGAAAGTAGCAGTAAGATGTTTTTTAAACTATTGGCTTTTCTCAAAGATTAGTTGTTAGGCAAGAATAATGAGACTTATTAATCAATTGATGACAGATACGAATGTGTTGGGAGTCCCCATCTCACTTCCTCAATGAAACTTACTAACTAAGAGAAACAATCATTTTCTTTAAGTAGTTGTTAGGAAGCACTAAAAGAGAAACATAATTAATAGAGTTCTAACAGATAAGAAGTTTTCCCCGGTATAGCTTTTTACTACTTAGAAGTAAGAACCAATCCCCACTTTTTTTTTTTTAATATTGAAATATATCTTGTTATATATATATATATATTTTGATAATTGGGGTGTTCGGGCCAGCTTGTGCACACCACGACTAATCCCTGGGACCTGAAGTTAACGGTCGGGTAATCTTCTAGTGGTCCCGAGTGAAATAACCCCGCAGAATCGAGTGTATATATGCATTTTGCCATTGAAATGCATATATGCAGCCCCCACCAACCCAGAAATATAAACATATATGAATACTAGTTCCATTTTTCTTTAGAACTATCTTTCTAAACATAAACTCCATTTCAATCCAAAAGTCTTCCTTGTGAATCATAAAAACCTAAAAAAAAAAAAAAATTCACAAAAGTCTATGTTATTTGATAATTATCCTTTGCCTTATTGCAAATGTAAGTTTTGTTATAGACAGTTGTTATTATAGGTTTAAAGGTCCTCTCAACACCATTTTCTTACCAAACCCAACACAATAGCCACTTTGCCATAAAAGGAAATTTGGTTAAGACAGTTATTTTCTTTTTTGGAAGTCAGTCAAGAATAGGTTTCAATTATACAATTAATTATTCCTCCACACATTCCCTCCCCTTTTGAGTTTTTACCCATTATATGCCTTTTCCCAAATATGATCATACTTCTACTTTAGATCATCATGTTCCCATTAGTGATCAGAACCATCCAATGGGATGGGTGGGGGTAGGGAAAGTAAAAAGAAAAACAATGTGGGTCAGAGAAAGAAAAGATTAATAATTAGTGAGGAGAAACAAGATGGTTGAAGTGTGTTCTGTTTAATCATTTTTAAACTTTGAATCAAAGAATTAGAACATAAAGTTGAAGATGATTAATACTAAAATGAAAATTAATTAAAAATAATATATATAAAAGCTAAAGTAGACAAAGGTACATACAATCATGATATTTTGAATTCAACGACTAGCAAGGATATCTGAACTGACCAGAAGTATGACACATGGCAATCCAATGCTTGCAAAGATATGGTGGGACTTCCTTGTATCATGGAAGACGTGCACCTATCGCTACGTTTCTTTTTATAACTACATCGAACATGCAATATATATATATATATATATATATATATATATATATATGTATTCACAGACATATGCATGAATAGATATGGTTAAAAAAAGGGAACACCTTTCCAAACAAGTCTTACAGCAGAAAAGATAAATCACGCCCAAAGGAGAAAGAAAACCAACGAGGGTAACGTAGAAACATGACGATGTATGTATCTGTATTCAAAGCAAAGCAAATCTCAGTCAGGCTTTATCTGTGTCCAAGCCAAAGACTGATCTCATGGGAAGATATGGGATGGAATAATATTTATAAACATGAAGTAGATGTGATTTTGGACCTTTGAAGAATTGGGTTTCTTTTAAAATAAAATGAAATCTGTTAATTCAATGATTATGAGTCTTATGTCCATTTGATCCTTAAACTTTCAATATGGGAATTGTTATATGCAGGTCCAATTGGATTAGCATAAAGACTATAACTATAATAATATTACGATCCTAAATGTTAAGGGCATAATCAAATGAGTTTCTACAAGTCCTAGGGTTTTTGGAACAACGGTTAGATCCATAACAATTGGTATCAGAATAGGCACCGCGTCACAAGTTCGAGCCATGGAAGGAGCGACTTATAGGCTAGATTAAAAATACCTTGGTATTAGGTATGGTGTTAAATCATTGAATACTGATAAGTGAGTGGAACCGCCAAATAGAGAACGGGCTACTATCGGGTCAATGTCAATAGAATGAGCTGCCATGGATGTCAGCTACAAAAGCATAGTAGAATGTTACGATCCTAAATGTTAACGCCTTAACCAAGTGAGTTTTCACAAGTCCTCAGGCTTTTGGAACATCAGTTAAGTCTTTTGGAACAATGGTTAGGTCTGTAACACATAATTGCCTGTTTATGAAAACAAATGCATGATGTACGAGGAATTAAAAAAAAACATCACCTTTTTGAAGTACACAATCATCTGCGATGATTTGAGTCGAACATTTGGACGTCAGCAAATATCCTTATTAACTATGGCTGAGCCTGAATGTTCTACTTTATCCCCAAAAAACGAAAGAAAGAATGTTCTACATTTCGACCAATTTAGAAATAAAAGTTCTACATTTTGAAGGACTTGAAGGATACAGCTTTCAATCACAATGCTCACAGAATTACTGAAATTCAGTTACACGAGGATATGCTTCAAATTTCAGATTGGGAGTCCTTTTCCTCTTTTGGGGGTGCCAATTGCCTGGTGAGGCGAGACCTTGTCCAGGGATCCAAGGAGGCTCTTTGTGGGGGTTGAGGGGTTGGTGGTTTCGACTGTCTAAGTTCATTCTCTCGGTCAATAAACCTGCAAAACAAGGAGAATGGTCAATGTGTGATTAAACAAAGAGTCAGTGTTGTCTGGTGGAACGATTGAGACTCGTAAACATGAAGACGTAGTAATTAAAAAGCTGTTCCTTGTGTATATCATTTATGACTAACATGTTATTGGTAGAGATAAAATGGAGATCGAGTAAATTGGTGAACTTAAAGTCAAAGAGATATCATGAAATCTAAGAGCTATATATAGTCAGTAAAACCAAGAGGAAATCCGAGGGTTCTAAAATTAGTCGAACCAAGAAAGTTTGAGCATATGATAAAATACAATGACTGGACTAATATGGGTTGGGCATGTTAAGCGAATACCAATGGCATAGCAAGTGCAAAGGTGTGATCTTGAAAAGGCAAAAAGAGTGCAGAGGAAGAAAGGGATGGAATTAATGAGGAAGTATTTACAAATATCACAGTTTAACTAAGGCATGCCATATAATAGGCTGGAATGGCAAAGTAAGACTTTCACTAACAACACCAGGTAGTATTGTCAGAAGACATAGTACAGTTTGGGAGACAAGGTGAAAGGAAATCTGATCTGTCACACTGGGTTTAGTTAGTTGGTGAAACATGGGTTCTTCTGCAAAGTGGGATAAATGTGGCCAAGCAAACTGTCTACCTGAAAGCAGACTCTCTGGACAGGCTACATGGACAATACTTAAAATCCTCAAGTTCTCAACAAAAGAAATGTTAAAATCCTAAAGTTCACTACAAAAGAGACATTAGGTTAGGGACTGCTTTTCTGTCATTTGGCAAATGTGCTTGAGCTTAAACTAAGTATGTGAAGTGAAGCTATGTGGAAGTACACACGGACAAGTGGGATCTGCAAGATCCTCCACCAGGTGTGATCCACACGACACCAGTCTTCTAACTATGGTGAGTCTCACCAGTATACCTAGCCTCTTGAAAAAATGGTCTACGTTCTACACATATAGGTAATTATTCACCGTCACCTATATTCACTAAAAACCATAAAAGCTGAACTATGTTTTTTAACGCAGATTTCTCACCCATTTTTTTTAATGCATAATAAGGTCGGTTATATAGATAAGAGAAAGAAGAATTAAGTACAACGGACTCAAATCTCCTCGAAGAAAAGTTGGGTGATATCTCACCCAAGTTTAAAGTTTACCCAGTCTCTCTCCTAACTCCAAGGGACTCATATCTCAAAGAAAAAATCTATCCTATCTTTCAACCCCCTGACATGAACACCTAGAACTATTGTTTGTCCTCTCCCTAGAGCTCTTTCTCCCATTGAAAAAAAAAACTGTAATCCATCTTCTTTTGGTGGTTTTTCCTACGGGGTCCTACTTAGCCCAATCTCTGATTTAGCTCTAAGACTGTTGTGGTCATGGAATCACTTCATACACAAAGGGGCTTATATATATATAGAAAATTATTAGGGACTCCAAGCTTTTAACAAATTTTCATCGTAAAAAGTACTTTCCCCTCAAAATCTTGCAAATTAGTTGAGAGTTCCATTCCATGCCATCTGATAACACGTCAATTTTCCTAATGTTATCAAAGAAGTGCAAACAGATAAATTATAGAAGACATCCAGATAGAAACTTACTCAATATAGGCCATAGGTGCTGCATCACCAACTCGTATGCGAGTTCGAAGCAATCTTGTGTACCCGCCCGCTCTATCTCTGGTTACACAGCAATTTCCGGCTAAGCTTCTGCATATAATAGTGCAAATAATACTTAGTAAAGGATTTACTTGTAGCGATAAGCAAGCTCGGTGAATAGCTTGTGAATGACATCATCCCCTCGCACGAAAGCAGTTGCACGCCTTGCAGCACACAGTGTTCCCTACAATGTCAATACAATTGTAAAAATATAAGAAACAGGAAGAAGACACGCAGATTTCACATTTAACTTTTCACTTGATCATGTAAACCAGAAATCATAGACTGGTTTCTTTTAGAAATGTATAAGTGCAACACCAATCTCAAACTATACCAAAAATGTTCATGCTAGTGTCTATAAATAGAAATAGAAACTATATCAATAGATGATTATGATTTCAGTCACTCACAATGTAGCACAACCTACTCAGTGAAACTCCCTACGAGCATCACATAAAGCAGAAAACATACATTTTAGATCATTTTACCACATCATGCAAACAAACAAGTGAAGCAACAGAACGTTCTTAATTTCCTTTGGATCAGTAAACATGCATAATATATATTAATATCGTAAGAGATGGCTGATCCTATCTGTAAGAATACAACAGAGCTGTCCAAAGGACAACACAGGAAAAGAGCCAAGCCCTATCTACATTATCTATAGAACTTCCTGATCATTGACAAGAGAAGAAAAGGAAATATTTAAGAACTCCAGTAATAAACTTGCCCAATGAAAAAGAAGAGAAACATTATTCTTGATGCTTCCCACAATTCCTTCCTTCCCTTTGAAGATCCACCTATTCCCCCTTCAAAAATCAATATGGTCCAATAAACGGCAAGCTGGCACATATTACCATGGTTTCACGGATCGGGCGATACCGGTCCGGACCGGGACCGGACCATAGCGGTCCGGTTCCAACCCGCGATACAAAGACTTGTATCGCCGGGTTATGGACCGACGGTCCGGTGACCGGTTCCGGCAGTCCAACAACCGGTCCGGTGACCTGTCCCTGCCAGTCTGGCGCCGGTTTGAAATTAAAATTTTTTTTTTCTGTACCGGATCCGGACCGGACGGTACCAGTCTGGACCGGAACCGGACGGGATCGGTCCGGGATCCGGTATTTTAAACCTTCCATATTACACAAGATATGGTAACGATCTTTACCCTTGCTCCAACCCAAAGAAAACACCAAACTACAAGAATTCTCGGGCATTATCCACACCAACCCAAATCTAGCAATGAAAAGCAACCACATCTCATAAATCACCTTGCAATGACCTAGGAGATGGTCCACCGATAGGGCTTCCTCCCAAAATGAGAGCACTGATTAGGTATCAATCATCCGAATTCTTGAAAGCAATTGGTTTACCGTTAAGATTCTATCCAGTGAAGCTGACCATAAGAAGGCCACACCCTACGGCAAGGTTTAAAATACCGGAACCGGACGCCGGACTGATCCTGTCCGGTTCAGGTCCGAACAGCTGGCCCGAACTGGTACCGGCCAGTCCGGATCCAGTACAAAAAACAAAAAAAAATTTAAAAATTTCAGACCGGGACCTGTCACCGGACCGGCGGAACCGGTCGCCGGACTGCCGGACCAGCTGATTGGCGGTACTGGATGCCGGATCGGTCACCGGACCGCCAGTCCATAACCCAGCGATACAAGTCTTTGTATTGCGGGTTGGAACCGGACCGCTATGGTCCGGTCCCGGTCCGGACCGGCCGGTAGGTACGGACCGGTATCGCCCGATCCGTGAAACCATGCCCTAGGGTCAAAAAATTCCAACCTAGGAAGAAGAGAGAAAAAAGGACTTCACAAAAAAAATCACCCCTCCTGCCTCAACTCCACCTGCTCATATCTTGGCTCTCTCCTCTCTTTGCCACCTGAATAATTGATAAGAGCAAAGTAACAAAAATCAAGTTCTCGATCACAAAGGGTTCTTCTAAAATGGAGATTCCATCCTACTCAATATTCATCATCCGGCCAATATAGCAAGTTGCTAACCCATGCATCTTTCTTTTACCCAACTGCAAACAAGAACCCAAATGTAGTGCAAAAGAGATGCAATCACATCACATACTGACTCATAATTTCACCATATCTCCACAGCCAATCAAAA
>JAUPMG010064385.1:0-13403 GCA_031762675.1 Pachysandra terminalis | reverse complement strand
AAATTAATTTAATTTCTTGATTAGTGTAACTTTCTGGTGTCGGGGATCTAAATAGGCACTAACCTTGTTTACTTGTGGACCTAATTTAATTATTTTAAATTAAACTCAATTACAAATCCTAATTAATTGAGGATAAAGGTTCAGGTCCTTACAGCCTAACCCCCTTAAAAGAATTTCGTCCCCAAAATTTCTCTAGGGAGTTCTAAGGTTAACACGAGGATCTATATGAATGCATACAATAGGAAAATCACAATACTAACATAAAACCAAAAGCATTCACAGAAAGGGAAACTACCAGTTCCTTACAAAATAAAGGCCAAACTATTGTTCCAACTCAAAATTTCAAACACTAAGGACAGAAGTCTGATACATCCAAAGAAACATAATCGATAGGGAGTGGAGGTACTACACAGCAACAAAGACAAGAAAAGGGCATAGCTATCGCTGACCCGCTGGAGAGGGTGGTTGAGGCATGCTCGCGAGAGGCGTGGCATCAGCAACTCGCCCGCAGCCAAAGGTCTCCTGAAGGAAAAGAATGGTGGCATCCACTGATCTCTGCAATCTGAACAATGGATTGGACATGAGGTGTACCGTCACATAGCCTAGGAGACGAGTAGTTACATGATGTGGACGAAGCTGGAGGGGATGTATCAGTCGAAGAAATCGCAAAATAAAGTGCTCTTGATGAGAAGTCTTGTGAATCAGAAGTTACAGGGAGAAACTTCAGTAACATAACACATGAGCGAGTTTCAAAAACTAGTAAATCAGTTGGCCAGTGTCGACCTGAATTACGATGAAGAGACACAGGTTCTACTGCTACTTAGTTCCTTACCAGATAGCTGGGAAACATTGGTGGTTTCTCTCAGCAATTCAGTGTTGAACGGGAAGTTGACCATGAGCATGGTCGAGGATACGTTATTCAGCGAGGAGGCACAGAGGAAGGAGGCAATCACGAGTGATCATGGTGGACCACTGGTCCTAATTTCAGAGGGGGGCAGACGAAAAGGCCAGGGAAAGAATACCAGCAAAGGACGGTCCATGTCAAAATCTGGAGGTCGCACGTTTACGTGCTTTTACTGGGACCAGGAGGGGCACATCAAGCAGAATTGCCTGAAGTATAAAGTAGATAAGGGAAAAGACCAGTCAGAAGTAGCATAAATTATAGACTCTGACAGTGATGTGTTACTGGTAGCATCAGAAGCATTTGAAGAAGGAAGATCAGACTGGGTTTTGGACTCAGGTAGTTCCTACTACGTATGCGAGGCCAAAGAGCAGTTCTCCACTTACGATGCATGCGACGACGAACTTGTTTGGATGGCGGACAACACATCAAGATTGTTGGCCGAGGAACAATTCGGTTCAGCAAGACAGACGGGAAAACTTTGATACTAACCAAAGTGAGACACGTGCCAGGATGGAAGAAAAACCTGATTTCTCTTGGGATGCTGGATTCGAGAGGCTGCAGTTTCACTGCAAACGAAGGAGTTTTAGAGGACTCCAAAGGAGACAGAGGGATGTTGCGGGAAAGGAAGACTGGTGAGTTGTATAGACTGGAGGGTAGTGTGGTGACATGAGGTGCTACTGTCAAACATGGGTCCAGTGGTACAGGACAGCCTGAATAGAGAAAATGACGGTTGCACAGACACACACGGAATAAGTGCAGGAGTGCCCGGAGGATCCATTGTGGTACAGGTGCGCGAACCGCTACAGATGGTGTGCAGAAATTTGGCCAGACACGACGAGTGCAACCAGTGCCGAATGTTCAAAGGCAAGCTCAGAGCAAAGGGATTCTGAAGAGCTGTATAGCATCGGCGACACCGACACCGCCGTCGTCGCCGAAGCAAGTCTCTTTTGCTCTCGATTTGATCAGTGACAGTGCCCTCTCCAGCAAAGTGTACACATGAAGTGGAGAGATTGAGTCACTGTAGTTGGCAAAGAGGTGATCTTTGCACGGCACCTCGATGAGGGGGTGCGGGCACTCCGGTGAGGGGGTGCGATTGCCCGGTGACAAGGACTAGGTCATAGCTGAGAAGTACCATAGCATCAGATGACAATTACCCCACATGTGTGGAGGGGGTGATTGTTAGGTCCACCCATGTTAGGTAGATGAACAGTTTTTTGGAGAAGACAAGGAGTCTTGCGGAGAAGACAAGGTTCTTTGTCTTGGGGAGACCAAGGGGTTGATGAATGTGCACATGTCTATTCATCTTCTTCCTAGCTTCTTCTTCTATATAAAGAGTTGTACAGAACATTGAAGATGCAATACAGGTAGTGAGTTATAGTGATAAGATTGAGTGAACATATTATAGAGTTTTGTAATCAGAGTGTTTTTACTCCTCTTGTATCCTATTATTTGCTCATAATGAAAGTGTACTCCATAGACGTATGTGTATCGACTCACATAATTCTTTGCGTTTTTTATGTGAATTTAATTTTTTGCCCGAAGTTTCCCAACAAACAGAAGATCCCTATCCGTCAAATAGTGGTGTACATGTTTGCCAGTAATGACTAGTGGAAAACAGCTGTTGCTTTGGAGCTTAATAGCCACGTCTTCTTTAATAATTCAGTATGAATGATAACTAATGAAAAGCAGCTGTTCACTGTATGTTTCAATTGAAAATACAAAAGAATGACTAGTGAAAGGCAGCTGTTGCGTTGGGGCTTAATTGCTAAGTCTTCTTTATGTCTTCATCAATAATTTTATAATGTCAAGTTCGATGTTACAAGACCAATGAAGACTTTTAAAAGGGCAAAGAAGAAAAATTGTCGAAGAATTGGTCATGTAGATCTCTTAGGATTGGCAATAATTCAGGCTGAGGTTTGTATTAAAGGGTCTCTCAATCCGTGTGCCCACCCATTTATTAAAGGGTTGGAAATGGCCAACCCAACCCTACCCCACCCGTGTGAGAGCATTTCGTTTCGTCTACGAGCTTGAACGATTTGCTGCACCCTGCGCTGAAATGTTTGTACCTTATCTATAATGCATTAAGATACAAGCATTTCAACGTAAAGTACAAGCATTTCAACACCAAATGCAGCAAATATTTGAGACAAAATTTCAAACGAAATGCTCTCCATCTGTCTAACCCATTTGTGACTAAGATCTCTTGATAAATTGGGATAAATAGTTGAGTATTTCAAAATTTCTTTTGTCAAAGATTCCTTGTTGATCATATTCTACTACTCTTAAAAGCAAAAACAATTGTTTTTATCTCTCTCTTTTTCTTCTTACTTGTTCTTTGAAATTATATATGTGCCCGGATGAGAGTTACAAATTCTAATTTATTAGTTTAATTTGAATTGCTTTTTAAGTAATTTACAAATAAAAAAGTCAACTGCTTTTATTTTTGTGACATTTTTTTTTATTTGTTATATTATCTTACCAGAAATTTGCACACAAAATAATCAGAGAAGAAATTGATAAGGATAATATTGGTTAACTCCTTTTGTTATTTTAGGTTACGAAAACCATGTGAAGCTAATCGCAATGAAACACACGATCATAAAGGAGTAGAGTAATTGAATCCAAACCTAGATACAAGCGTGAGCGAGGATCATAAATAATGCAAAGTCAACCACCTTTGTTTGAATTAGTACGGTAACATGTTATATAAAAAAGCATAAACTTAATTAAAATTAAAATAAATTAATTCTTTTATTTCTGGGTCCTTTGGTTAACCAAGGAGGGATTCGATTGGTCTTTCGACCGACCGAATCTTATTTGGCTCGAAATGCAGTACACAGTCTATATTGTTCTGGGTTTCTCGATTAACCAAGGGGTTCTTTCGGTTAACCGAAGATGGCTTCGGTCGGTACTCGACCGACCAAAGCGTCTTCGGTTACAAAACCAGTGGCTCATCTGTGTGGGTTTGTCTCAGTTAACCGAGGCATTTTTTCGGTTAACTGAGCACTCGCTTCGATCAATCTAGAATCCCCATCGACTGATTGAAGGCTAGCTCAGCTAGTCTTCGGTTGGCCTTCAGTATTTTGAAGGATTGCTTTTGTTAACCGAGCATCCCAGTTTGAGTAAGCGAAGGCTACGAATCTGGGTTTTTCAAAATTCAATTTTTAATCCGATTTAAACCTACTCTTATTCTCTTCGACCCATCATTATTTAGGTGTCAATAGAAATAGTAGGCAACCCAAAACAATAATAATCACAATGTATGATTACACAAACGATCATCTCATGATCATCGATGCAACTATGCATTGTATGTGTTATTTTTTATAAAATAACAACTAGGTTGCTTCTTAGATGAGGTTTCTCAACATACCAAGATTTAACGAAGATGAATCACAGCGGCTCTGATACCAATGAAGGTTGTAAATGAATCGGATCGCGTACCTCGGTGCACATAAACCCAGATCTATAGCAGAAGATCTCCATCGAACCAGATGTCGTCCCACATCGGTATGTGTGATTACTAGAGCCACTCACAATAATATCCACACTCAAACGAGCAAATATCAACTACGATAATCTATAGCAAAACCAGGTCTCTAATGGATGAAGAAGAAATGAAGAGAGAGAGAGAGAGAGAGAGAGAGAGAGAGAGAGAGAGAGAGAGAGTCTCTGGGGTTGGAGTTCACGAATCAACCATAGAAAAAAAAGGAGTCTTTTATCTATAGAAGATTGAACTCAACTCCAACTAAGACTATATCTCCTAAAAATAGCAGAGAGTCAAACCACACTAGGTCTCAAGCATATTATATGGACGCCCTATCAAGTGGAGACCCGAGTAGGCCCATCTCGAGTGGGCCAACCGGGTTGACCCATATAATTTATCCAACAATTGTAGGAGAGTTTAGCTTAAATCAATCCTTAATTGTAGGACTGCTTTGAGGCTTCTCCCTAACGACTTGATCTCCTTGATTGTAGGATTGCTTTGAGGTGGCACTTGCACATACACTTGCACTTGTGCGTGTATATATATTAATCGGACTAATCCAGTTTGTAAATTTTAGAATTTAGGGGTTTATAAAAACCCTTTAAACTTAGGCCGTTTCTAAATAAGTCCTTTGCTATAAAAGCCAAGGGCTCATTCAATATTAGAGCATAGTTAGTTTCATGATTCAGCTGCAATATAAAATAGTCAAGAAATTAAAATAGGAAAGATGTCAGAATCATAATAGTGTTTATACTTTAATAACCAAATTGTCTCTTGTTTATGGTTTGATATCATTGTTTAATAGCAATATGTTTTGTTGTAATTGAATGTGCTGGTTAAGTTAGATTTGATTTTTTACGTATTTGTACATTTTTCAGGTTGGATTAAGTCCAAATATATGACTCAAATTGTGATTGTGCTTATCAAACCAATTTACCCGACCCAAACCAACCCGAAATTACAATTTGGGTTGGTTTAGGGTTTACAAAATAAAATCGGTTTGGCATTTGAGTTTCATAGTTCGGGTTTCAAATCGGGTTGGATTGGATTTGGGTTGATCTTCAAGGAGGTCAGATTGGGATTGGGTTGAGGTCCAACCCAATCCGAACAAAGTTGCACCCCTACCAGTAAGTGTCTTGTACATATTTAGCTAGTGATGCTAACAAAATTATAGAACATTACACTAATCACCTAAATTTAAGTACAAGTTAAAATTAGCTTGTACCTTCTGAATGAGTTATCATTCTTCTATTTATTTGTATCCCCGTTCCAAGAAGAATGTCCTTGACCAAATGTAATTCATTGATGGCGTCTCGAATATCCATTCGATCTCATGGTGATCCCATATTTCTCTTCTTCCCCTCCAAAGAGAAACATGGGATCTATAATCTCAATGACTCTTTCAGGTAAGGCCATCTTAGCAAATGAATGAAGGTTCATACCATCATTAAACATTACTTCTGTGGGTCTTTTTCCTATGAACATCTCCAATAAGAGGATCTCATAACTATACACATCACCTTGTGTTGACACATCATTTCCTATGCCATATTCTGCAATTAATAAAAAATATGTGTGATACTTCAAAGCTTGGACGTAAAATGTTATATAAAAGAAGACATGAAGTAGGGGATTACCTGGTGCAACATACCCAATAGTTCCCTTTATTCCAATTGAGCTAGTTTGGGCTTGAGAAGATTTGTTGGTTCCTTGGGCAAGGAACCTTGCCAACCCAAAGTCACCAACATGAGCAACCATGTCGCTATCAAGTAAAATGTTACTTGGATTCAAGTCACAATGAATTATAGATATTTCACAATAGTGATGAAGATAATCTACTGCAGAAGACACATCAATTGCGATGTTTAATCTATGGAGAAGGTTTAAATGATGTGATCCCTCGTCACCTTCATTTGGATGCAGTCACATCTCCAAACTCTGATTTGGCATGTTTCTTGGAAATCAAAGGTTAAACAGGCAGTTATGATCTTCAAAAGATTCTGATGGCGAATGTTTCTCAATGCTTCACATTCGGCCATGAAACTCTTGGAAGCACCTAGACGTTGAAGATTTAGTACCTTCACTGCAATAATTGTTTCATCTTGATGATCAAGAATTCCTTTATACACTGAGCCAAAACTACCTGCACAAATCAAATTGGCAGGAAAGAAGCCATCTGTCGCTTTAAGGATCGTTTCATAAGATAACTTCAAAAGTGAATTGCTTATTGGAGTCATAGGATCAGGATCCTTCTTACTTACTTTTAACCAGTAAAGAACTAGGAAGAAAAATATCAATTCCACAAGGCCACTAACAACTGGGATTATCCATTTGAGCGCACGATGCATCCTCGGTTTCTTTGAATCTTTTATATTATTGAAAATGCGCAATTTCAATTTAGGTATACCTCCACAAAGTTTATTGTTTCCAACTATTGAAAATGCACTTATATTTTTGAACACACCTTGTAGTGGTACCTCACCTTCAAGGTCATTGAAAGATAGATTTAGAATTTTCAATGACAAACTCTACAAATATTTTTGGAATTTGGCCAGACAAGTTGTTGTGTGAAAGATAAAAATCTTGAATAGCTCTTAAAGAATTCAAAGATTGAGGAATGACCCCTTCAACCCCTTCAAAATGTTTCAAGATAGGTTCAATACCAATGGTAAGCTTGAAAGGCTAATAACTTCTCGGGGTATGATACCACTGAGATTGTTTTGAGAGAGATCCAAGAGTACTAGACTAGTGCATTTTTCGAAACTTGAAGATATGCTACCTTGTAAATTGTTTTCACTAAAATCAAGTTGGATTAACAACGATAGATTTCGGATAGATGGTGGAATTCCTCCTGAGAATATGTTCCCTCCCATGTACAAAATGTGGAGTTTCTGAAGCTTACGAATACAATTGGGTATGCTACCTAACATTTGGTTTTTATCTATATCTAAAAAATCTAAGTTGATGAGATTCTCTACTCCTAAAGGGATGCTTCCAAATATTTGATTCCGTCCTAGTGTTAAACTTGTTCAGCTGATTTGAGAGGTTCCCTATAGTCTTGGACAGCATCCCTTTAAAATTGTTATCGGATAAAGCCAAGATTTCCAACCTACTATCATTGACCAAAGAGGTGAGGAAATATAGGTCTTCTTCTGTAATACCCCGTATTTTTGAAAGGGCAAAATTGTAATTTTCAGGTCGGACCGGACTAGGCCAGGTCGGGTCGTAAGACGAGAGTCGAGGTCGGCATACCTCGGTAAGTGTAATTGTAAGTTTCTGGTATATACGTATGGGTAATTATAATTTTAAGTATTTATATATTCATGGGTGTGATTAATTTCCTAATTAAGTGATGATAAGAAATAGTGAACATGGATGAATTTGCAACACCATAGTGGTGTATGACCGAAATACACTATAGTGGAGTAGTTAGAAACTTCCTTAAGAAGCTAATTGGACCCATTAAGCATACTCCTAAAAACACACCTTAGCAAAACCCTATGGCTTGTTGAAGAAGCCAAACCAAAGGAAGAAACGGTTTTTGCTCTCTACGAGGTTCTAGGGGTTTTGGTTTTTGTGAAGGAAGAGAGAGGAGAAAAACCTTAAAGAAGGAGGGCTTTGAAGAAGAAGAGTTGCAGAAAATCTGCAACTAAAGAGAAGAGTTCAAGGGTTTTGAGCTTGGAAAAACCTAGCAAATTTAGAAATCTCAAAACAAGTAAATTTGCTAACTTACTAGAAGATTAGAGTTTTTACATGGTTTCTTTGTGAAATGGTTTAATTCCAGAAAAATTTCAGTTTCATGGATGTTAAGGTTTAGGAAATCCATTTCTATATGTTAGAAATATGCATGCAATGAATGTAAATCCATACAATAGTTGTTTGAGTTGTTGAATACATGTTTAGAGGTGTGTTTCATGTAAGGAAACAAGAAAAAAAAATGGTGAGAATACCCCGTTCTGGGCAAATTTTGCCCAGGTCGCGTGATCGACAGTCGATTGATAGCCAAAGTAGATCGAGCGACAATGGCGATCGAGCGACCTTGGCCAGTGAACTCCAATTTCTGAATTTTTTTATTTTTGTTGACTTTAAATGTTTGAAAATTTCGAATATTATTTTAAGCAAATGTTGGGTGTATTATCACAATTCATAGAAAATTGTGGAAATGATTGAGTGTGAAAAGCATGTTTATTTATCATCGTTGATTGTTCACATGAGTTAATATTAGAAATTTTATGCATGCTTATGAAAAATTGAATTGTGAAAGCATGATAGAATATACCATGTGTGGTTAGAAAGCATGGGGGTGGGTCAAAGGAATTGACCATAAATACTATGAATGAATTACTTAAATGGTAATTCAAGTGAATTATGGAATTCATAAATTGAAATGAGAATGGAAGACTTGAGTTATGAACTCCATCTCCAAAAATGAACATGAAAGGGAGGATTCGAGTTAATCGCTCGAGCTCTTTATTTAAGAGAAAAAGGAGGATTCGCGTTAATTGCTTGAGCTCCTTACTTGGATGTGATCAGGGGATTTGCGTTAATTGCTCCATCTCTGATCCGGGTCTAGTGGAGGGTATTAAGGATAATCCTTAACCCTTGGACATTATGGGAGGATTCACGTTAATTGCTTAAGCTCCTATCCTCGACAAAAATAAATGCAAGACATGTAAGCCTGTGGGTTGAGAGTCCCTGAAACCATGCCGTACACATGGAATCAATAGTTTCCCCGACTTAACGATCCATATAGAAATATGGTGAAGTGGGATACTGGCGAGTTTGACACAGATCTTTAGTGTAACCTTATGGTCCAGTAGTAGGCCTTTGTAGTCGGGTCATAAAGGTAGAGAACTTCCCACACATATGATATTGGGATGGATACATTGACATTAGAATTCCTTATGGTCTTATATTGGGCCGTCATTGCCAGGCCATGAAAGCTGAACTTTCCCGCTCATGTTAGTCGGGTTTGATGAACTGTAGCCGTAGCATTTAATTACCATGTTTAAGGGTTAACTGTTATCAAAATGTGATTGATGTGATTATATGAGATGACGGCATTACATGTTCATGCCATATAGAATATACATGCTAGGGATTGCATGTCATTTTTGCATGATCATGTGAAGAACTGAAAATTCTCTTATGTTTGCATACTTTACTTGCTGAGCCATCGCGCTCAAACTTTCGTTGAACAAATTTTTCAAGACATAAGGACACGTGTGCTCCTCCACTTGATGGAGCTGGTGACGATGTCGGTTATGACGACGACCCAGGAGATCATGGCTTTTGCCTTATGTGATTTTATATAGACTTTGATGTATAATATTTTTGAGACGTATATTCTATCTTCGATAGAGATGTATCATCTATAGAGATATTTTGGGGTTTATCCCTTTTGGACTTGTACATTTGGTTATGTATATTTTGGATGGACGCTAACTGATTGACTAGATATGTATAATCTAGTCTGAACGCTTATGTTTTGAACGTCTTTTAATATTACAAATGCCATAATGAATTACAAATTCAGGTTTTGATCTTATTAAACTTCCGCATTTCAATTTAGAGATAAATAATACTCTAAAGATAACTGTAATGAAGTTCCACCCTCACTATTTATATAAAGAAGTAAAATTAACGACTTAGGAGGGTGAAGGTCATCGCATCGCGGCCCAGACCGCGCACGTGCTGTCACGTGTGCGTCTGGAGGTGCGGGGAGTGACATCTTCTTCCCCACTACCTAGATAATAATAACTCATATATAATTTCCAGAGATTTTGTAGGCCTCCAAAGTCTATAGAAACCTTTCCAGTGAACTTGATGTCACCTGGTTCAAAATCTACAAGTTTGGATGCATTAGATAACGAGGGTGGAAAGGTTCCAGTAAACTGATTATCGGCAAGTTGAAGCACTTCAATATTAGGAAGAGCATTTCCAAAGTCTGATGGTAGAATTTCATGAAGTTGATTTACTGCAACTGAAAGGCTAGAAAGGGATGAGGTATTTTATATTGAGGGAGGGAACATACCAGAAAGTTTATTATTCCCAAGCCCAAAAAATTTCAAGCTTGCTAATCGGCCTAAGGAGTCCGGGATAATTCCATTGAAATTGTTGAATGATGCAGAAATAGTTTCAAGAGACAAAAAATTCCCAATAGAAGCTGGGATCGCTCCAGTTAGATTGTTTTTGTGAATACTAAGTACCTCGAGTTTTGACAACAAGCCAAGCTCTACTGGAACGTTTCCCACAAGCTTATTTTGTCCTAAACCAAGCCAATAAAGGTTGATGCAGTGAGATAGATTAGCGGAATTTCCCCTCCGAACGAGTTTTTGTTCAAGTTTAGTGCTTGAAGCCTAAACAAACGACTAAGCTCATGAGGGACTTCGCCTTCGATGGTGTTGTTTAGGAGCACAAGCTGCTTTAGAAAGGTGCGGTTTCCTATGTATGGAGTTAAGGTACCCCTTAACCCTAAGGATGGTAAATCGAGAACCGTGATTCTTTGATCTCGACGATTACATGTAATACCAAACCACTCACAGAAGTGCAGAGAATCATTCCATGAGCTCATAACCCCTAATAGATCAGCTAAACTTGTCTTAAACGCAAGCAAGGCAAGTCGATCTGTCTCATTTCTATTAAAAGTTATGGTAACAGTAACCGTGATGGAGATAATAGATCTAAAATGAAACAGAGTTATGCAGGAGAGAAGGACAACATATACATGAAGGAACCTAAACATTCTCAAACTAAACGCAATAGCCATGGATTTTGGAGAGTAAGAAATTGAGAGTTGCGAGTCTCGTGAGGATGATATATTTTTCTAGTTGTGAAGACAGGAATTTATAAGAAAACCAGTGCCAGAAAATATAAAATGAATTCACAAACATGTCTTCTTAAATGCAATTCGTCAATATTTACGGAAAAAATAATTTTATGTCTCGACAAGGTTTTTGTAATGTACACGGAAACCATTTATTACAGGACATTTCTGTTGTGTAAATGTGGGTCCCACCAATCACGTTTATATCTTCCTTGGTGTCAAGATAATTCTGAAAAAATCGCAACAAAATATTTATTTCGCAGACGATTTTCTTCTCCAATCCCTTCCTTGGAGTCAAGATAATCACAATTCAGAAGGAAGGCATTTATTTATGTGGAGTCGTCCACATTCTCATCAAGTTTTTGTCGATATATCAACTTGCACATTTAAATCCTTGTGTTATGATTTTGGTTTCTTTTATTCTTCCTTGTTATATTTCTCACATTGCATAATCCTAGAACAAGGTGATTCTTTTACAATTGGATTAGGAGCAAGTTTGATATATATATTTATAGAGTATTTTAAACTGCAAAAGATCTATCAGACTAATAGAGTGAATAATTTGACCACTAAATTTTCAATTCTTCAATTTAAGATGATAATTGTTTCATCTTCTTCCATGTAATTAATTCAGAAGGGAGTACATCCTCCTTGCAAGAAATCACAGCTTCTGCAATCAGTTTCCCAAGCCAACCATGGTATAGCAGACCCCTTGCACCTAGTCCTCCGAATAACCAATATCTACAGCCATGACTGCCACCAACAATGTCATCTACACAACCCACAAGCGGAAGCGATCCAAGAGGAGTAAGTGGCGGCATGGCCCTCATACCTGCTCTAGCTCCGGTAAAAGTCCAATTCCTTATTCCTGGGTACACGTTAGATGCCTTTGGTAGAAGCTCTTGGAGGGCAACTGCAGCTTCCTCTGCAGACACAGTTGGTGAATAGTTTCTGGAATTCCACTCCCATGTTGAGCCCGTAACCAAATTGCGAGGACCCTGGACAGCAAGCCATGCATCGGAAAGGATTGAAGGACTATGCTCTCCGTATTCTTCTCTGAAAAACAAGATTCTGGAAAATGAATTCCGGAAAATAGAAAACAATAATGAATTTAACAGTGTTTCCTTTTAAATCTATCTTTTACCGTGTCTCACTAGGCAGCTGTAGATGAGCAACAACACCTCTGCATTTCCTCAAAGGGAGCCTCCCAGTGAACTCTGGAAGAACGTCTGCTTTGGCACCTAAACAAATTATCACAGCATTGTATTCCCCTGCAGATTATAGTTGCACATTTCAGCTAAGAAGAAAAGTTTTCCCAACTGAACCGTCATTTAAGCTAACTTCATGAGACTCCAAAAAAAAAAAAAGGTATTTTGTATTCAATAAATAAACAAGTAACTTAGAAAGGAAGGTTCCAGTATATTTTCCAAATAAAGAAAACCAAACATTTTACAGCTCCTAATCTAGTTATTCATGAGACGACATTCAGCTATATGAAACAATGAAGGTTTCAATGCTAATATATGCAAAACTTGATTTGCCATAGCCAGTTTGCATAATCAGTTGGTAGAGGCAATGCTACAACATGCTATTTGGGAAGAACTTAGAAAAGCAATAGCCTCAATCTCATCCAGTAACCAGTAGGTGCCTAGAAAATCCTCTCTGCTTTAAAAAACCAAACCAGATGTGACCCTGTCAAGAGGGTTGTCCATCAAACCGCCTGATAAGCACTAGTAAACTCAGCTGACTAGGATATATATATTTTTTCAAATAATTTGGAAAAATTTAAAAAGTAATTTTATCAACTGGTCCAAACACCTGAACCACACCAGATTGTGTGGGTCACTAAGTTTGGCAAGTCACACTGACCTAGCCGTCGATTCAACCTATTTGGGAGCCATGTCACAGATCAACAAGTCTGACATGCCAAGTTTCCCAGTGTGTGCATGTGTGTGTGTGTGTATTTATTTGGGAGCCATGTCACAGATCAACTGAATTCAATTGTAAAATACTGGTTATAGTTGAATGAAACTTGGACCAATGATATGATGAGCACCTGCTAGTTCCCGGAGTTCCTTGACAGATTTCTTGTGAAAATTAATTTCTTTTAGTCCAAAACCTGATGCTGACATATTTTTCACTGAAATTTTGCATGCCAAGAACAATGCCTATAAAATGATCACAAA
>JAUPMG010064374.1:0-13403 GCA_031762675.1 Pachysandra terminalis | reverse complement strand
ATATATATATATATATATATATATATATATATATATATATATATATATATATTATTCACTTGTTACATTTGATTAAACTAAATGATATATAATATTATAATTTGATTTGGAAAGGATTAGTTTAACTTTTGTATTGATCTTGTGAGAGGGAAGATTTGGATAACCCCTATCTTAGTGTATTTTATAATTATCTTAATAAATTTGGTTGGGGTTTGCCTAATACCCACCTTCTTATATGGAGTGCTTGGTCATCGAATGATTGGGTAAAAAATGAAAAGAATAAAAAACCTACATGGTATATGACCATACTAGAGATCAATAATACATACTCCTTGAGAAATTGGGAACATTTAGCTTAAAATAATGTATTTATAAGTTTAAATTAGAATTTTCTTAGTGATCTAAGGATATAACCCTCCAAAATATTCCCTCGAGCAAAGTGGGTGTTCAATGACCATGTGCTTGTTTTTGAGAAAGATGATTCGTAATGGGTTCAAACTTCTATTTAACACGTCAATTTGATTATGGATTGAGAAATGAAGCAGACATCATGGTTATGCTTATCTCGCATCTTATTATAAATTGAAAAGAAAATGACTTCCACATTCTTTACGCAGGCTTTAAAGATTATGGTACCACGTCAAAATCACTATACCACTAAATAAGAGGTTAATCAAGGAAAAACACCCTTCACACAAAATTAGAGGATTGAAGAATATTTTGATATGCAAGACCATGATATTCAAAGTCTATACTTGACCTAGCTATGCTAGCATGCTCTGAAGTTCCTAGAGATGAGATTCAGTCCAAAATACTTAATACCATTTGTTGAGCACCCATCATCAAGACAAGCAACCCAACTTGCATTAGTGAAAGAGCTTACAACTGATACGTTATAACCTGTTATGGATGATAACATAAATTGCATTTAATTGTACGTCAATCAATGTTAGTAGTTGAATGCATAATTGGGTATACCTTATTGACGAAGTCCGATATATCTAGGAGTGGAGGAGAAAGATATTGTAGAGCACCCACAATTCTACAACACCAACACTATGTGAGCAAAGTTCCTAAATGACAAGAAAATTTGACGTAGATGTGACAAGTGTGATGCATGGATTTTCTTGAAGATATCCAACTCTAGGAAAGAATTTTGATAGATTCAAATTTTCAAATGCAACACGTAGTTGAGGAAGAATATGATTAATTATAAAATCATTATTAAACATAATAAATATTATATATATATATATGTATGTATATATATTAAGTAGCAATAGCCATTCTAATTGCAATGGTGTCCATATTGAGTTCCATAAACTTGAGTCCAAATAATAATGAACTTAGTCAGTACTAGGCCGCGGGACCTATTTGAGCACCATAATAAGCTTTATAATGTAGGTAACCATAAGTTTGCAAAGTAGTGGGTTGAGACGTAAAACCTTCTCCATATAGCAGGCTATGTAATCAACCTCTCTTTTGAATTTACAATAGAGAAAGGGAGAAAATGAGTCTCATCGTTTTGGTACTACCCAAAAAACCTTCACCATACTCACAACTCATCTATTGAGTACAATATTTTGGAGATAAATAGGCCTAGTGATTCTAGATTGATCCAACATCATGTTATTAATTTATTTCAAACGTCCACTTAACTCAATAACATTTTCAACAACAAGGTCAAACTTTGAATCGAAGCATCAAATTTATCAATCCTTGTGGAACTCCATTATGCATCATGTTTTTCCACACAAAAAAATGTATTAATTCAGCATATATAGTACGCTAAAGAGCAATCCAATTGAGAGATAAGCCATGCAAAGTGCAGGGGACTTACTAGTACTATTCTTTAGATATTCACTTTTGAATGAGATGAAACACCAAATAAAAGTAATGCACTGGCATCCATGCAATAAAAGTAATGTAGCTTCCTTGAGTAAGAAGGTGACAATGCACTGGCATCCATGCAATGAATGAATGCCTAGGGATGTTGTTTGTAAACCAAATCAGATCAGACCAATAGACAATAGGCTTGTGCTCACCAATACTGTTCCATGTATCTTTGATATTAAATCTACCATTGGCAGATGATTTCCAGATAATTTGATCTTCCACCTCGTATGTATGAAGGGGGACTTGATTTAGTTGGTCCCAAATCTGAATCATAACAGGGGATAGAGTGAGAGGAGTTCCATTGCCCATTAATGAGCAAGGATTCTACTCTGGCTTTAGGATCATACTCCGCCTAATAGATCTGTCTAAAAGTTAGAATGTTGATAAGAGGCCCCCCTGGGTGCCATTTATCCCACCAAGTCCAGATTTCCTTACCATTCATCTTGCTTGATCTCTCAGATTTAGAATCTTCATTCAAGCCAAATAGCCTTTGCTAGGAATTGGGATATACTAGAAATTCCTTTCCTTAATCATAAAGCTGCCCACCCATTCTTCCCAAATGGATGAATTTCTAGAGAGTATAAGCCAAATGTATCTCATGATGGCTACTTGATTCTAGTTCTACAGCTTGCAAAAACTTAGATCACCTTCCCTTTTAGGCTTGCACACTCCATCCTAGGCCATTGGGTGAATCTTCTTTTCTAGATCACTACCAGATTATAGGAACTCATATAGTTGTTTTTCATTGAGTCTTAACACTCTATATAAAACATGACAACAAGTGGACATTAATCTTAAATAGAACAGATTTAATGAATTGACATCTTTCAACATATGATAGGCATATACCCTTACAGCTTTGGATCTTAGAATGGATCTTCTCAAAAATTGGGTTGCAATCCCTAATCTTAAGTCTATATGAGATCAAGCGAATTCCCAAGTACTTGATTGGGTGTTAAATGCTTTGATTGACTTTCCTTGCCAGAACCTCCATTACCATGACAAATAGGTAAGGGGACTGGGTATCCCCTTGTCTAAGCCCATATATTCCTTAGAAAAAAAAACACTTAGGTCCTTCATTCAATGAGATGGATAAGGAAGTAGTGGTTACACATGCCAATATCCGAGAAATAAATATTGAGGGAAGTTCTAAGCTTTTTGTATGGGGTAAAGCATGTTCCATCTAATAGAATCATAAGCTTTAAGAATATCTACAATGATGGCACACCTGACTTCTCCTCTGCCCAAATGGTAATCATTAAGAAGCTCATGGACCATAACGATATTGTCTGTTGTCTTCCTTCCAGGGAGGAAAGCTGATAGAGGCATGCCTAAAAAAGAGTAACACTTTCCTCATCATGTTTTCTAATATCTTAGTAATACATTTATAGATGGTAGTACAACAAGAGATTGAAATCAAATGCAGAAGAGAGATTACTTGATTTTGGAACCAGTGTGACAATACTGTGGTTGACTCACTTGAACAATTTTCCACTAGAGATGAAATTTGAGATTGCTCTCACCATATCAACACCAATGATATGGCAGGTAGCTTTGAAGAACCATGCAATATAACCATCAGGTCTTGGCATGCTTTTTCATCATGTAGACTAAATTGACAACTTTCAATCTCTCCCTCTCTGAAATCCTCATTGAGGCACTCAAAATGAGCTTGAGATATGCGATTCCCAAGAACAAAGAACCAGTCAGCTGCCATAGAATGTTGGGCAGGCTCTAAACTTAAGAGATTAGTGTAGAAGTCAACAAAAGAAATTTTGATCAGTAACTCTACTACTGAGTGTTCTGAATGCTCAATATTGTTTTTGGATCTATGACATATCAGAGATCTATAAAGGAATGTAGTATTACTATCACATAAATTCATCCATAGAGTTCTATATTTTTCCTTGTTTAGGCTTGCAACTTACCCAACAAGTACTTATAGTCAGTAGAAAGCATACATACTAAAGTATTTAAGGACATATTAACTGGAATAGAATGAGAGGCTATTTGGACTCTGTCAAGCTGATCTCTCTTGATATTAGAAACATTTTTTTCCTTATCAGAATAAAAAATATTTTTGCTCCAAGTTCTTATTCTGGCCTTTAACTTCTTGAGATTATTAACAACAAAAACAAACATGGCAGATCCATGGACAAGTTCAGCCTATACTTGTTGAACTATGTCTAGAAATTTAGGTTGTTCAGTCCATAAATCATAGAACATAAATGGTACATTTGTTTGGGTCCATCCTCAAACATAGAGACAATGTAGCAAAATGATCAGAAATGCCTAAAGCAAAGAACATAACCTATGAAAAATTAACTTTTTGGATCCAAGAATGATTTACTAATGCTTTGCCAATTTTGGAGATGACGCAAGCATCCCCATAGGATTTATTTGACCAGATATCGAAGAATCTCTTAGACCTGAGGTCCAAAAGCTCCAATGCATCAATAGCTTTGTTAAATTCTCTGTACAAAATTTAAAGGCCTACCCCCCTGTCACTTTGGCTCCTAACTACATTGAAATCCCCAATGACAATCCAATCCCCCACACATTGAATATCTTTCAATTGCCTTTGCGACTTCCTTTTACCCAGATCATTGTGGCCATACACAAATGAAGCAAAAAAATACCTCATTTTAATCTATTTGATAAGCACCTCAGTATGAATAAACTGATCACATTTACTAAGTACTTTTCTACTTCATTATGGCTCCATAAAACCCAAATCCTCCCACTGAAAGTCTCAAGGTAGTGTAGGAAAATTGACTAGCCTAAAGCAATTGCTCTAGTAATTCCCTTAGCATTTTCACTTCTAACTCTTGTTTTAGTTAGACCGAGCAGGCATAATTTATTTTGAAATGAACTTTTTCAAGTTCCATTTGTCTTATAGATCATTAATTCCTTTAATGTTCCACATAGCCTACCTTGTCATTTATAAGTTTTCTTCAAGACTCCCATAGTGGCTGCAAACACACTAACCCCTAAGGTGTGATCATCTCAATGACAGACATCATTGCTAAGATTCCTCTTCTTCTTCTTCTTTCGGTTTTTAGATTTCTATTTCTCCTAAGAATTTGATATGGCACAATGAGGACTAGAGGACTCCACAGTTGTCACATCCCATTCTAAGTAATGCCCTTAGACATCCTTAGAAATGCCCATGCCACTCTTACCCCTATCTCTAGAGGTGGCATAGCAATATAGAACAAAAGCAATAATCCACAATAGCTCTAATAAATAATAATAAATTTAATATTAAGACTAATGAGATTTCCACCCAATTATTCCCAACTAGGTGAACTCTCCGATTGATCATCCAGGACATGAAAATATTAAACAACATATATAAGTTGAAAGCTCGCATGAGTAAGCCCTTCAAAAATCAGGGTACTTACTGATGTTTCAAAATGAGAACACCTCGCAAGTGCACGAGTTCGATTGTAGCTCCGCAAGTACAAGTGTATCGTACCCAAGGGATTGAGATGGTTGACTTAATTAAACTACTTAACCTCTAATTAGATCAAACCAAGATTGGTTGATGATTTAAAACTAAGAATTAACTAAATAAAGAAAACTAAATGAAAGTGATTAAAAGTGACAGGTATTTGGATAGGGAAAGTCTAGGGATTCAAATCCACCGCTAACCTCCTAACTATGGGCAATGAAATTAACCTAGAGAGTCTGATAAGGCTCTACATCTAATTGGGTTTTGACTACAAGTCTCACCAATCACAAGAATGATAACAGAGATTAATTCCATCTTCGATTGGCACACTTGTCTTCTCTAGGCATGGATTATCCAAAAATCAATTTCACATTCCAATAAAAGCCATTGCATAACCATCACCAACAAGACTACAAGAATTTAAAGTGTTTGAATATTAAATTCAAGGAAAATATATCGTAAGAAAAGAAATATATTTTCAAAGGACTTAACTAAACCAATAAAATCAATTGTTAATAAACAATCCTCTAGATTATGCAATCAATACAGAAATATCAAAAACTCTAAATTAAACTGATAAAACCCCAAAGTTACTTTGCTATGGTTTCAATGAAACCCTAGAATGATGTTTAGCCGCTCATGGATGTCGAAGGTGCCGAAGCTTGGACGATCTTCATGCTTGAAGACCTCGCAACCATTTTTCTTCTTCAATCTCCAATTCACCGCCAAATTCATGTTCTGCTCCAATCAAAAACTGCTTTCCCAACCAAAACGTCCTTCTTTGCTTTCAACGCACGAACCTCCTTTTAAGCCAACCTCCCCTTTCCAATTTGGCTTTCAGCCAATTTGTTCGATTCCTTTCCTAATTGAGCCCATTCGTTTCCCTTGCTTTTTCAGCCAACTCAGTTTCCATCCAAATCTTCCCAAAATGATGCCTTCCTACTTGAGCCAATTCGGTCTTCATTCCAATTCGGCTTCTTTGTTCCTGCTAATTCGGTGTTCATTCTAATTCCTTCCCAAAAATTTTAGCAAATTCCTCCTTTTGCCACAACTAACCAATTCTTTTTTATTGCCCACAAATCAATTCGGTCCATGAGACAATTTGGTATCTTCTTTTCTTTTTTTTTTATTCCTTTCCTAATTGAAGAAAGTGGTCCTTCCTTTCCTAATCGAAGAATGTGTTCCTTCCTTTCCTAATTGAAGAAAGTGCTTTATTCCCCATTTGGTCCCTTTCTTAGAGACAATACCAATTCGGTCCTTTTCTCAATTCGAACCAGATCTTCGGTTCCTAATTTTAGGCTGAACCGGGTTGATTTACAGACCATAGTCGATGGGCTTAGTTGGCTGGCCTGCGGCTTGGTCTTCTTTTATCTTTCTAATTTTATTCCTTTTGAGCTTGATCCGACCCAATCTTAGTCTGAGTTTTCTTCAACACTCTCAAACTTGCACAATTATGAAATATGACTTAATTAATTCATCTAAACACCACTCAAGGACTAATAATCATGACAAACATGCCTAAAGGTGCCAGTGCTACGTACTTATCATTTACTCATAAACACATGCTACATGAAAATAATTAAATAACATATAATAACTGAAAAATACTGAAGAGCATCCAATAGATATATGCAATACATAAGCACAAACCACATAATGCAATTTCCCTCCCAACTCACCAAGGTTTATCTCATATGAATGCAAGTCTTCATGACAAATCATCTATATGATGAAGGATGCTTTAAATGATAACATGCAACTCAAGTGCCTCACACACACAAGACAATCACACACATTCATACACATGAAAATAATATGCATGTTGTTGAGTACTTGTATAATGTATACCCAGTCTAGATCAATCTCAGTTGCCAAAGACGTCATCATGAACCATTCCCCCGTACAAGGCCATTGATGAGAGATCTTCTACGTATGTACCGGAGTTTTGGGGGCTCACAACCCATCGAGCACAATCTCCGAACCAATATTTTTTATCACGAGACGAATCCGGGGGATCCCAACCTCGCACAGATCCTCCCCAGTGGAGCATCACCAGCATTCGACAGACCAACAAAGTTCACTCTAGTGGTTTCTTGGAGTCCCTGCAGTGGGTTCACTCCTCAACCCTAACACAGGCCGCATGTCTATTGAGGTCCCAATACAGGGCCAACCTCTCAACTTGGGTCAACACTCTGTACCACGTGGACAATCACCATACTAGGCACATATTTGTACCTCTCACTGGCTACGCACTCTGGTGCTACAATATAGCCATCTCGGCTGTGTAGTCACAATGAATCTCATGTATTTTAGATCCACATTATTAAAGAAACATCATCCCACTAGTACTTAATCACGTCATCACACTTTAGGAGCTAATATTATCCACATGCACGCAATATGGCATTCACACATCACACTTACAACTCAAATTGCATCACACTCACTATCATGGTATTTGGCTTAAAAACTAACATACAAGGAACACATAACAAAGGAAGGTAACAATTCATTATGGAAACAAAATAAACATTGGTAATTCAATAGTAGGGTCATGTTATTACTGATTTGGGAACTCCCTTCCCATTGTGCAATGTTCTAGGATAAATTCAAGGCTTAGGCAGGCCTTAGGTAGGGGTGTGAGTATGCCTAACTTTGAAATGTTGGGTCAAATACTTTTATACTCTTCCACGAGGTGTTACTCAGTATATCGGACATGACTACAACATTTATGGCTCATTTGGTATGTCCAGCACACCAAGAAAATCAAGAGTGTGCAAGTTTACCTCCCTTTTTGGGTGTGGGTCCCATTTGACAACTAGATTAGACTTGATTTTGTCTTCCCTGATGTTTAACCTTCGGCATACCTGTCACTCCCCGCCTCCGATATATTGAATCTCGAGGAGTCTCAAGGAACAACCTTCAGATCCAACCCGTGGATGCGGCTATACAATTAACATCAAGACCACTTACCATGGTCCTCAGAGCATTAATAACAATTTCAGTAGAAGACTAAAAATTTTAAACCAATCACTACTAGCATCTGTAAGTTAATAAACATTGTGTAAGGTTATCAAGTAGGTTATTACAACTATGCCCCACTGGGTCAAACCAAAGTTAATAAACTAATAAAATCTGTCTTAGAAGTCTCAACAACCAAATCTAAAAACTAAGACCATCTCTAGTCCTGATCTCCTCTCCCGACCGGTGCACCACACGAACTGTTCACCTGTATCAACATAAGGGTGTGCCACAGGCCAGTAGGGAAGTCCAATGAAACTACAGCAACCATCTTCATAGAAAAATTGCATGCAGATTCACTTATGCATTCTCACACATTTCACATACGTAATTCATTCCGAGAGTATTACTATATTACAGCTCATGATACACATATACATCAATATTTGCATGTTATAATCATTGTACTATGACATATAATTCTTAGCATCAATAAACAACACATCATGTGTAATCACTATTCATTATATCTAACAACCAATCAAGAAATCATATCATCACAAATCATTACTCAAGAATCACACCGTCTCACTACGTTTAAAAAACTACATGATCCCATCATGCGTAACACATATCCATATTGTCCCACCATATCACACACATACAATATACACGATCCCGTCATGCATAACACATATCGCATGGTCCCACCATGTCACCAAACATTACCCACATGATCCCATCATGTATCACACAATCACATGGTCCCACCATGCCACACACATACAATTCACACAGCCAAGTCATGAAGGTAAAACGCACACAATTCTCAACCAAGACAAGCACAAGCAATGCATAATGATGAGCGGGATGATGCAATGATGCACAATGCAATGAATGTAGATGATGCATATGCATGGGTAATTTGGCTTAGCCTAACCACATCACAATCAATCATTCAAACTGTCAAACCATTGTTTAAGGGACTTTCACCCACAGTAGAATGCACTTTTCCATTCCAACTTTAAGGACTTTCACTACGAAAGAATACTCCATATCTGGCAACTCATTTTAAGAGACTTTCACCCTTGGTGGGAAACACCATTTGTTTCTTTAACTTTTAAGGGACTTGCACCCCTGGCTGAATTCACCTTTCCGTACACATATCATCATACAAGCAAGCAACAATGGATACTCTTCATTGGTGTTCCAACTTCACCCTCCCCAACAAAATACTCAAAACACTAAACCAAATTTGCTATAGATATCTCTAGGATGGCATTGAACAGAAAAAGAAGATCTGCAATGTAGTTTGGGCTGATGTGTGCTTACCTAAATCTGAAGGGGGACTTGGCATCTCTAATTCTATCCACTGGAATGATATGGCTATATACAAGTTGGTATTGCAGATTGTTAGCAGGAGAAAGTCTCTTTGGGTGGAGTGGGTATAGGCAAACTTGATCAAACATAAAAGCTTTTGGGCTATCAAAACCCCCTTTAGCTATTCTTGGTCTTGGAGGAAGATATTGCAGGCTAAGGACAAATTGAAGAGGTACTGTGGCTTCAAGGTTGCTGATGGTAAGGACATCTGGTTATGGTGGGATATGTGGCACCCCAACAGCCCCCTTATATCTCACATTACCTCCAGACAGATCCACAGAGCTGGGTTCAATATTGCTGACAGAGTTGATATCTTGATTCAAGACAGACAACGACTTATTGGATCTGACCCTAGCCTCCAACCTCTTTGGGATCAGCTGATATCCATCCCTATACACAACTACCCCAAGGATAAGCTCACTTGGCTCCTTGCAAAAGTAGGTTACTTCACCATCAAAGATACTTGGGATATGTATAGACACCATTGTCAGCCTGTAGCCTGGGCCCCTCTTATCTGGTTTAAAGGTGTTGTTCCTAAGCACAGATTCATCACCTGGCTTGCATTGAGAAATAGGCTCCTTACACAGGAAAAATTATAAGAATGGGTATCATAAACCAGTCTTACTGCTCCCTGTGCAATTCATCTACTGCATCTGGGGAGCACCTCTTCTTTGATTGCCCATTCTCTGCCTGGGTGTGGTGCATACTACTACTTTCTTCTAGCATATACAGAACCCCTCTCCCTTGGCATCAGGAACTCTCTTGGTGCACACAACATTGCTGCGGAACTGATATCAAGGCTAGACTCCTCTGCCTCAGTTTCAATGCTGCTATATATTTTCTGTGGCAAAAAAGAAATGCTAGGATCTTCAAGACCCAATGAAAGGAAAAGGAATTCATCCTCAACTGTATCATGGAGAACATCATAAGAGCTATTCCTACTGAGGCCTGTTCTGTCCCGGATACTAGTCACAATAGAACCCTCTTATCCAATTGGAAAATCCAAGCTACTTTCATTTAAAACACTTTGTATCTTTGGTGTTTTGTCTTTGATCTGCTGCCATGGCTGTATATTTTGGGGGCCAGCTTTGTTGGGTGATAGTAGCCCTTGTTGATTGTAATTTTTCCTATTTTCTCCCTTTTATGATATAACAAACCTTACCTTCCAAAAAACAAACAGTGGTTACTCCCAGCACCACACATTTACAAATCACACAATCATTAACCTTGTCAATCCCATTGACACCTAGTGACACTCCCAGCATCACACCTATCATGTTTACACATCAACAGCATAGTCGATTACATAGACTTCCAGTGGATACTCTCAGTACCACTCACATCAAACACAGTCCATATGGCCTAGCCAAAAGGTTTCACACAACCTGGATGCGTCGAGCACCCTTACACACATTTTTAATTAGGATTTAAAATCCTTAAAGTCAATCAGAGTTCACAATACAATCATATGAAAAATCACACTAACCTAGTTAAACTGTATTGCTAAACTAGGCATTTCACACATTTAATTGCACAAAATCTTATATAGGTATTTAGCACATAAACCAAGCATACACATATGTTATAATTGGTTTCATGGAACTTTCCAAGAATTTTCATCCGATTCAAAGCTCAGTAGGTGTTCAGTACCTACCGAGGTACTTGCCGAATGCTTAATCTCCAGTTTTGACCTCTCTTCACAATTTAATTCATAACTAATTCTATACACATCGGATGGACCTCAAAATAAGACCATTGTGTTGCTACCTAGATGGGGAATCAAATAAAAAAATTCAAAAAATAGTTCAGGCACAGTAGATGTACCAGAGAGTTTTGAGTTCTCGATAGATATTCTCGGTACCAACCGAATAACCTACCAAAATCAATTATTTCCCAGATTTTGAGGGTTTTCAAGGTTTTTCAATTCTAGATGAAAATACACAAGTTTTCGCACATCATGGCATTCAAAAATCATCCAATATCATTGATCTAACTCCCCATATATCAAGGATCAACTTAGTACAATTAATATATAATCATCGTATCTCAGCAAGCCATGAGAACTGTTCAAATATAGGTTTTCCATGTTGTTCATATCTAACATATGAAGTAAATATCATTCATGTATATGGCATACCAATATCATCCAAATCGTGATTGTTAAATCTAAGGCAAAACAACATTCGTATGAACCTATATCGTTAACTATAGTATCATTAAGATCCTATGAATATAATTAAGTCAATGGAGAATCCCTACCTCTCTTTGCTTTGATTCTCTGCACTTTAGATGGTGAAGATTCTCAGTCTCCTTTGGCTAATCTCCCTCCTTCATTTGATCTTTCTTCTCACTTTCTGCAGCACAACTCTTTCTGATCAGGTTTCCTTCTCTAGTTCTCCCTTCTTTCTCCGATTTGATTTGGACGTGTGCAACATGGGAAGTCTATCTCTCCTAATTGGAAGGATCGTGTGTTAGTGGGAACTTTCCCTCTCATCTCTAGTGAATTTGAATATGTGAAGGAATTTACCACTTTGTCCTCTCCTGTGTCTAATGGGCCAAACAACCAGCCCTTGCCATAATAAGTTGGGTCCAAGCCCATTCTACCTGATGTTCAGCAAATAACATAATCACACCCTTAGTTTATCATATTTGCATAATGGTCCCTATCCTACCCTCAACCTTACAATTAAATCCATGATTACTATAAAGGCTGAATCCACCATTTAATTATTAAAATTAATGATGGATTCGGGGTCACTACAGTCTACCCGCTTAAAGAAATTTTGTCTCGAAATTTGCACTTACCTTGGTTAGCAAACCATGTCGGGTATCGTTCCTGGATGTCCGACTCCAATTCCCATGAAGCTTCAGCTTCATCGTGGTGACTCCATTGAACTTTGAATAGCGAAATGGTTTTGGTCCTCAAAATTTGTTCCTTTCGATCCATAATCCTCACTAAAAGGATCTTGAGGATTTGTGTGCGTAAAAAACAAACACACGCAATATATAAAAAAAATTAATGAGTTAGGTATTTAAGAAGTTTTAGGGGACCCTATTTTTGTACTTCTAAAACATTATATTACTTTGAAAATAAATTTGACAATTATTTTAAGAAGTATAAGTAAAAAAAAGGAATATAACTAGTAGAATAAACATCTATTGAAAATGGATCTCGTTGCAATGATCTTGGTGAGAGATTTTAGGGGAACCGAATTATCCTAAAAAAAAATACATAAATTCAAACTTATTAGCTTTTAACTTTTTTTAAGTTGAAAGAATTTCTAATAAATTGGCAGTTACTTACAGTGAAGATTCAGATGTTTCCAACTAAAGAGACTACATTATTCTTTATTGGAGAATTATTGTTAAGCTAATCCAAGGACTATTCTAAAACAATATGCTAAAATTTGTTCCTTTCGATCCATACTCCTCACTGATGTCTCTGCATAAGTCACATCCTCTCTCAAAGGTAAATCAGTCTAGTCAATGACATGTGAGGGGTCCGGTTCATATTTCCTCAACATGGATACATGGAATACATTATGAACCATTCCTAGCTGATGTGGTAAGGCAAGTCAGTAAGCGACATTACCTAAACATTCAAGTATCTCAAAGGGTCCAGTGAAACGATGCGCTAGCTTTCCTTTCTTCCCAAATCTCATAACACCTTTCATTGGTGAGACCTTTAGAAACACATGATCCCCGACCTCAA
>JAUPMG010064363.1:0-13404 GCA_031762675.1 Pachysandra terminalis | reverse complement strand
GCACTTACCCATAAGCACTACCAAACACATATTTAATTTTAAAAAGTGCTTATATAAGCTATAAGCTACAATAAGTATTTATAGAAGCCATGCCAAACGCAGCCTGTAAGAGCACGAACCATGTGGCTAATTATTATATTTGAAGATAGAAATCTTATTGATATTTTACAAAGATATTTAATACTCTCTTTTCTTTTCTTTCTAAGAGAATGGTGAGTTCTATTGAACAATATTGAGATGAGTTGTCTCGGTATGTTGAGTCGACTGGGAAATTCTTGTTACCGAGGATACGTTCAAAATGACCTTCGAGATACGGTTACTGAACAGCTTTTTTTTAATGGGCAAGTGCATTATTATACATGAAGTACTTGGCGGGAAAATCCTCCACTGCTTTGGGATCACCCGCCCTCATTTTGAACTTCAAAATATAATAAAGACATAATTTTAGAATTACGTAAAGGGAGTAACGGTCACCTTCGTTATGCATCCATGTTGCATTAGATGACAAAATTTAGATTATTTTTTTCTTTTTGCATTCAACTTTATTTACTTAACGTTAGTATTTTGATCCTAAAATAGTAACAAATGATAAACTCGAATATCTGAATGAATATGATAACAATTCATCGATACAATTATCTCATGTAGATATAATCTAGAAAATTTGTCTCAAGATAGCTTAAATTGTCGTGCAGTCACTCTATCAAGAGTGTTTCTTCTTGGATATTATCTGCAATTAAACGGAGAAGAGAGAGAGAGAGAGAGAGAGAGAGAGAGAGAGAGATGAGGTCTTAAGTATGCAAACAATGCATACTAAAAAGGGTGGGAACCTCGGTATAGTGTTTGAGGGACAAGTCTCTTTATTTGCTTCTCAAAGAATCGCGTGATATGTTATCACTTTCGTGTCTTTCATGTATTGTATAACGTGTGTTTCATGATCATCTCATGTATTAATTTTCGAGTGCACTTTTTGTTGTTTATAGACAAAATATTTCAAAATTTATTCTCTAGACCAAGACAGGTGTCAACCAAAACCGTGCTTAGAGAGCTGTTTGGAAATATCTCCATGTAGGGAGCACATCCATAGTTTACCCAAAATCAACATAAAAAAGCTATTTCCAAAAGGAATTTCATGCTAATTCACTTTATTATAAATGAACATGCTCTATAATGGATTGCTTCGAGATTCAAAGAACCATGAACCAATGCCACATGCAACATGCATGACATGTATATCCAAAGCAATGTAGCCATTTCTATCCCTGCCATTCCTAAGAAGACAAATTCCCCCTTTAGTAAAATATATAAATATTTATAAATTACTAGGTTTTTATCTTGTGACTTTAGAGATTTATTGCAATAACCTTTATACAAATGAGTCCCTTGAAGTCTCCACATATACACTTCAAACCATCGTTCTCTTGCGAAGGAACCCTTTTTGGTATGTATCGTCCTTCAAGGAAAACCAAAGCAACTGTTTACGTCTCACAAGGGGCAAGTATAGTCGAATTACCCATACATAGAGACCTTAAATGTAAGACCTTCATCAGGCAATTTGTTTTCATGGTTATTATCCTTGCGAGAGAAAGTTGTGATAAAATCCCTCAAGGTTCTAGGTTAAACAACCAATCCGAGTGACATTGAAATGTATTCAAAGAAAGTAGACATAATTTGTTTCCTTCGAATTTACCCTTAAGCAAAATGCAGTAATAAATCCCACAAAGTCTGTGTAAAGTATCATATATGAGGGTGTTTCCATCGAGATAAAATGTATACATCCCTTTGGATGCCTTTCCAGCAAGAATTCCTTCAAAGTTAAAAGCCTTTCAATCAAGTCTTTTGAGGGTGGCAAACCCATAACCATGTCCTTGAAAAGGGACAAACCCATGATCAGATTCTTTCAAGGGGGCTAACCCATTGACGAATTGACCCTCTTGAGGTGGTCAACTTGATGAATTGACCATCTTGTGGTGGTTAGCCATTAGATTGTATAACCATTATATCTTCTGAAGAAGTGACTTACTGAAAAAGTAACTTTTGTAAGATAAGAACGTTAAAGATTTGATCGGATAAAGGAAATCATCCTTTCTGATGCGGCCCAATGATATGGTGGATGCCGTTTGGAGGTCATACGTGTAATTCATAGGGGAGAAAAAAGGTATTGCCTATTAATAATTTGAAGCAGTGTATTGTATAGTGTTATACAAATTACCCTTCGTTAAGATCGTGACATGTATCTAAATTAGTTGATCAAAATGCATCATCATCATTAGCCCCATGTGCTCAAATTTTTTATTTTGAAATAAAAAAGCATGAGAGCGTACCTCGAGGAGGCATACATTAAATGTTATATACTAAGAACGCAGCACATTGAATGCAAAGCTGCTAGATGGGCCTTTTGGATTAAACTGGCATGATTGCTTCCCATTATTGTATGCAAACTGTTTGAGCTTTATATGGGGAAGTGTAGAAGAATTGCTAGAATATAATTTGAAGAGCTACAAAGAAGTCTCATTTTTAGCACTTGAGGTCTCTAAGCCTTTGTCTTCTTGCTTTCTTTATTCTTCCATCTTCAGACTTTTTCTCAAAAACTTGAACTATATTTGCAATGGCTTCCTCTTTTGTCATGGCTAGTTCTGTTGCTGCAACAACCACTTCTTATGTCTCTCGAAATTCGTCTCAGCATGCAGGCTTGAAAGGTTCCTTAGGTATGCTCTCATAATACACCCCTTCTAATGTCGGAGAGAACGAGGAACCCAATACCCCATATATTGCGCATGTGGATCGCCATATAGCTAGGTTATCTAGAGGTAAACAAGATTGCCTACTTTCGTATTGGTAGGGGTGACTTTCCTTTATTCGAAATTGAATTTCGATCTCATCTCACTTTGACCACGGGATGGGTTTCTTGGTGTTAAAATATACTGTCCTCACCTGGGTACAAGAAGGTGTTGGATGTGGCGGGATTGTTGGATGCTATCCCCCTCTCTATGGGAGAGTTCCATAGAGATAATGAAGGCTTAAGAGACTTGGTCCTTCGATGGGATCCAGTGAATCATGTCTTTATGGCATCCTATGGGGAGATAACCCCAACTTTCAAGGATGTGCATATCCTTTAATGTCTGTCTGTGAAGGCGGTTGTAAACCCAAGGCATATCCAGCTGTACTCGGAGGTGAAGGAGATCGAGGGGATTCTGAAGAAGTCCCTTAAAAAGTCCCTCTGAAAATCAAAGATGAAGGCCGGAGCTGATCAGAAAGTGAGCTCAAGGCATACCTTCGTAGGTTGGCTCAAATACTTCTAGATGGAACAAGAGACTGTGGAGAAGACACCAAAATAATAAAGGTATTTTGGGGCAAGGGTTTGAAGAGCTCTGTCCATTTGGAGGCACTCATAGCCTTCTAGCTTTTGTGGTTTGTCTTCGATGCTTACCCAGGAAATACGGTAACCGAGTGAGTGTTTCCCATTGCAATCAAAATAGCAAGAGGGAACAATGTGGCACTCACACCACTATATCTCAGGATACTGTATGAACATCTCGACTTGCTGTTAGGAACTTGGCCAGGTCCCGAGGGGAGCATCTTGGGGAGACCAGTGTGGATTCAAATTTGTTGCAATTGTTCTGTGAAAGAGGTATAGGAGGTGTGCTTCTTTGTCCTTCAACAATATTGTAGCAAGATTGGATGAGCTTGGTCTGGATGTGGTGCCGAGGATGACGATATGGTCTCACATTGAGCCCAACAGTGAAGTGACTCTAGCCTCAGTTCTCGATGTGGATGCAGAGTTCAAGTTTCATCCCTATCATCGAGGGATGGTGAGACTCTTGTAGGCAGAGGGAACACTACTGGAGGATGAGAATCCGGGGAAGGTGATGAATTGACCAATGTTAAGGCCAGAGGCCAAATGCTTCTTGGTGATAGTTCACCTTGGCTACACCATTGGCATGGCTCAAGGATTTGGTAGTGTATTCCCCATATACAATCCTCATCGAGTGCTCCGACAGTTTGGCATGGATCAAGGGACTTCAGTGAAGGATCTCTTGAGCATAGATGGTGGCGATTTTGTTGGAAAACGCTGCTCATTGGTCCATGGCCATAGAGACTTTTGTAACACATGGGAAGCCTGCCCTATCCCTCGCAATAAAGTAGGCAGAGTTACGATGTTCTGGTCATCCTACTAGGCGGCCATGATCAAAAAGCTTTGTGAATTTGTTCGATGGCCTGCAGAACTGTCTGTTGATTCTTACATGGCCAAGGGAGAACAATGGTTGAGGGTAGTGAACAAGAATCACTTTCCCTCGAGCGGTGTTTCCAGTCCCACCCCCTACGTTCCCCTCGTAAGGGGTTCAATTTGAAGAAGTATTCTTGGAGGAGGAGAGAAGTGCCGAGGGAACTGAGACTGACTCCAAGGGAGTATCAAGAAGGTCAGTCGAGGTAGAACCCAAGTACAATCATCCCGAGGGAAGGCTTCAAGAGCAAAGAAGACTTAAGCTCTCGAGTTCCCTATTGTTCCTTTGAAGGAACATTCTTCCAGAGGCAAAGGTAAAATTGGTGGCTCTTCAAAGGTACTAAATATCTTTACTTCCCTTTCCACCAGCCCTTCTCTGATTTATCTGACAAAGCCTTGAATTTTCTGACTTTATCTCTTGAATTCTTTGCAGAAGACTCCACTTCTAACAAGTGATGAGGACCATGGTGAAAGTGTCTCTGTAGCTGGCAGAGCTGGAGGAAATGAAGAAAGAGTTGCAGCTATAGGTGTTAAGGGGGAGAACTCTTCTCAAGCTGGCCCTTTGCTAGTCATCACCATTAATGAGGTAATTCATCATCATATTGTTTACTTTGTGATGAAATTGTAGGGAGATGATGAAATCAATTCGCTTGTCACCCTCAAATATTAGAGAGGAGGTAAGGCTTCCACAATAAGCACAGCAGAGGGAGCCAAGGACGTAAGTCAGGAGGCAACTACTGGTGAAGAGGGAATTGAGGTCACATTGGCGGCACTCGTCCCAACTATTCTTGTAACAGCTCAAGTGGAGACTAGAATTGTACAGACTGAAGTAGTTCCTCCATCAGTGAGCACCGCTCCAATACCATATCTTCCTTTGATCATGCCTTCGTCTGTAAGTACATCAACAGTAGTGGAACCGCTTGTCATTCCCACTATTGTTGAGGTTACAATAATACAACTCATAAAGCTAGATCATCCTCTACTAGGAAAATAAAATGTGTTGCCTTCGCTCAAGTAGCCAAGAGGAGGTGAGAGTTGTCTCCAGAAGAAATGCTTCTCAGCCATCCTATTTCTTCATATTTATATTTAGTGGTTGATGATAGAGCTTACTGGATGAAGATCATTCAAACTTCATTCGTCGAGGTAGCCAATGATTCTGTCTTGCCTAACTTCAGGCTTTGAAGTGCAGGACATTATGAGTAGTGCAGACTATTAGAGATCATGAGCCAAAAGAACAGTAATGATGTATCTGTTGATGATCTAAAAAAATTGGGATATTGACAGTGAAGTCATTGTAGAACATGGGCTTCCAGTTAGAGTGGCTGGTGAATCGCCTTGAGTAATTGAAGGAGGAGATGACCAAATGTAATAAACTTGGAGCTCTCCAAATGGCAGTTACTAAGAAGTCAACCGAAGTAAAGATGCAGGAGAATTATGTTGCTCGAGAGACAAAAATAAAGGAGTTGCTCGAGAGACAAGAATAAAGGAGCTAGAGGCAAAACTCAAAGGAAAGAAACTTTTACTTTGAGAGCTTAAGGAGTTCTTGTCCAAATGAGACAAAGAACTCAGGGAATGGAAGTTTATCTTGTTTCTTATTATTCCTCCATGCCAGCGCCTAAAAGATCGAGGTTAGTGTTCTCAAAGGAGTCTTCGAGGGAATCACTGAGTCCCAGCTTCATAATGTATAATAACCCTTGTAATTTTTTTATTATTTTGATTTTTGTATATAAATAGAGGAGAATTTTAAAGGAAAAGTCTATTCAATTAAAGGACACTCTGTATAGGGACTGGTGATGCCAACCACTATTGAAAGCCTTGATGAATCTCTCTCACACAATCAGATGATCTAAACTTGATCGAATTAATTGGCTGATTCTAGATCGAGTCTGAATTCTTGAATAGTCTGGATCAGCAGCCTATTTATAGACTCACATGTGCCTGTTCAATCATATCCACGTATAACTCTTAGATACGTGAGATATCCAAAGGGTGACAACCTATCACATCCCTTGAAAAATAGCAAAAGAGACTTCGGGTCCCTCGAATTATGAGGTTTCTTGCTTTGTGGTGTGCATTCTTGTTGACATGCCTGGTACTTCAGTACCCCCTCTATTTGCCCTTCTTTTTTACTTTGATTCACAAGTTATATTTGAGATGAAACACTCTTGATAAAACGGTTGCACGACGGTTTAGGTTATCTTGAGACAGGCTCACCAGACTTTTATCTCTACATATGCAATTGTATTGGTAAATTCTAATCTTATCAATCAAAGTATTAGAATTTCCTTGTATTACAGATTTTGTGCCACCAATACCGTTCCTACAATAAAAACTTGAGTTAAATGTGTGACTAAGAGTCAGATACTTTTGTCAAAGCTATTGGGTAGAGCTAATGTTGCAAGGGTTATATATACAAGAGGCCATGTTTATGTCTGTTTAGGTTTCTGCTATCTATTTAGATTAGAGTTCCTTTCTAATATTTAGCATAAGTATAAGGGTATGTACTCTAAAAGTGATAAAAGTTCACATACTTAATACCTGTTTTAATGATAAGGGGCTCTCCAAATAGGTGTAGATAAACTATATGGATGATACCTATGCCCACATGAGTATTGTATAGGTTGCTTTTCCATGCAGTTTTGTGGCATGTTTGGAAGAACCGTAACAGACGAATTTTTGAGGGAGCTGACTCGAGGGTGACTGATGTGTAACAGCCTGAATAAATCCTAAACTATAACTTGGAACCTTAAGGGTAAAATAGTAATTTAATAATTTAATAGTTTAATCTCACTAATAAATTAGGATTAAAACTCATTAGATCCTTAATCTAATAAAATATATTAGAAACACTTAAGTCAACTAAAACTGATTAGGTTAACCAGATAGACTTAGGAAGTAATACGGGTCAGATAACTGAACTTAGCTGATAAATAAGAAATAAAATCATTCAGCAAGATAATAATTAGTTTTAACAACTTGGTAGACCCATTTTCTAACCCTAAACATAATCACACAATCAGAAATTAATTAGGTGGTTAGTTGGAAATTATAGAGCTAAAAACCCGATTTTACCCTTTTGGCTAAGTTTATTTACAAGTTTGCCCTTAGCCTATAAATAGAACACTTAGGTTTAAAACTCTCATTTTCTCTCATTCTCTCTTTCTCAATTCTCTTTTCTCTTGGAGCTCTTGGAGAAGAAGATTGGGAGAAACCCCAAATCCTCGGATGTGCAACGGATCGATCTCGGACCTGACCTGGCATGGTGGAGCAACTCCAGATGCGACCCAACACGCCCAAGTTGAGTATTCTTTCAATGTATTAAGTATTTATTCATGCTTTGATATTATGGTCATGGGGAAGATCATATTTGGCTGTGTTCTTCCTTCCCCCATAAGAATTGTTGTTTGATTTCATGATTTAGGGATCAAATCCCATGCTCTTGAAGAGCCCAACCCTTGTGAACGATTTACTCGATCAGACCCGTGGATTTAGATTTTCTAGGGTTTGGATTTGGGGGAAATCAGTAGATCCTTGTTAGGTCGGATTCCCTTGACCTAGAAACCCATTTTGTAGTCCCATTTGATGATTTGTGACCTTTGGGGTAAAACTCTCGCCCAAATCCCCTCAGATTTGCCTTAACCCGACTTTCGGCAACCCTCACGGTTCGCCGAACTACCCCACCGAGACCCTTCCGTGACCTCCTCGGTTCGCCGAAGACCTCACCGAGACTTCCTTGGCACACTGAATATACTTGGCTTGAGCTTCGACGACCTCCTCGGTTCGCCGAAGAGACCACCTAGCATTTCGGTAACTCCCTCAGTTTGCCGAACCACCCTGTCGAGTCTCAGAGACCCATTTTCAGGTTCTAGAGGTGTTACCGAACCCTTCTCGGTGCGCCAAGAACCTCGCCGAACCCATTTCGGTTCGCCAAGCACCTCGCCCAGATCCAATACTTATCCTTTGCTTGGGTTTTGACCTTGGACCTCTGTGATACCCTTATCCTAGTGTTCGAACACACTTTTAGAGTTAGTGGACTTGCCCAACCAAGGTGACCTATCATACATAGGTTTAGCCTATCTGAGTTAGCCTAGCAGTATGAGTTTATCTGGAAACTCACGTAAATAGCCTCAAACCCTTCATTTGGTTCTTTTACCTGTTTGTACATGTCTAAGTATAGACTTTGACTTCATAAGTCGCCATGTGATGGTTAACCCATGTATGTGGGTGTTTGGTATTAACTATTAGTTCTCATCTTATTGATATGTTCATCCATGTGTATTCCCTTATGATTAGATAACTGCTTATACTTAGTGGGTGACGCTATGCCTTAGTATGTGTGCGTATTTATATTATCTAGTAATTCCCTTACTTAGACCTGCTTCATGTACGTATTACTCTATTTTTGATGCTCATGTTCTGATTGCCTTGTTTTCCATTTGATAACATCGTATTCCCTTCATGTGTGTTCACCTGATATTTATTTCCTGTTTACACTAATCATATCATGTTTCTCAAATTAGGTGATCTTTTAAGTTTAGTTTGCACTGTTGAGCATTATTGTGCCTTTTAGTGTGTGACCATGGGATTGTACCCATATGATTGTTAAGTTGAATATATGTGTGATGCATTGTGTGTGCATTAATTAAATGATTGAATACAACGAGTTGCATTTGGACTATTCCGTCGTGTTGGCTCAGTTTAACACCCCATATATGAGAGGACTTTGTTATTTCGCCCAAGCTGAGAGAGAGCCCTCGTGTTGGTATGGCTCGCAGACTTGTGGCGAGATATTGTTAGCTCCCAAGGTGAGGGATATGTCTTATGTGTTGATCCCAACA
The DNA here is from genome assembly GCA_031762675.1 of Pachysandra terminalis. Lineage (NCBI taxonomy): Eukaryota > Viridiplantae > Streptophyta > Magnoliopsida > Buxales > Buxaceae > Pachysandra > Pachysandra terminalis. Next base: position 4,341 of record JAUPMG010064363.1, on the reverse strand, counting down.
GACTTGTCGAAAAGATGCAAAGTGAGGGAGAGTTTACAATGTGATGCCAATAGCTGAAGCATGATTTTTACCTCTCTGTTAGTTGTTAAATATATATGTATCCCTGAGGAAGTTATGGGTGATGCTTTGGGATTGTCCCATGATCAAAATAAGGTGAGACGTTTGTGTCCTCTAGGTTGAAACCCCCAGAAACTATGTTGCTTGCATAGAATAATCTACTATTTCGTATATGGGATGGTTTTGGGTGAGCATCCTCGAGTAGTATGATTGGATCATGTGGGAACATACGATATTTGCATATTGAACACCCCCCTCCCTCACTTACACTTGCACTGAGCACCTGCATATTCTTTGCTGATATTATTTTGAGTGTAGTGTATTACACACTAGACCTAATCATTATATACAATTAGGCATGCATTCGTTGTAACACAGACCTTTGATTCAATACCAAGTGAGGTTGGGAGAGAGCAATACATTGATTAGTTTATGTTACTTTCTTATCTTCACTATGCACAGATGCTACCTTTATCACAGATATGTATTATTTATGTTTTTCTCATAATGTTGGAGTATGAATAAATACCTTGCATTGAATGATTACTCATCCGGGCTTTCCAGTTTATGTATGTTGATTTATATATTTTAGGTCTTGGAGCTTGGTCACGAAGAGAGAGCCTGGGATTGGGTATAGATGACTTGATCTAATGGTAGGATTTTACTAGATTAGATTTCCTTTGTTTAGTCTTATAATAGAATAGTTTATTTATTTCAGTTACTTATACCTTACTAGAACTCTTAATTGTTTTCGCTTATGTTATGATTACTGTTTTACCACTCCCATAGAGATATGGGGTGAGAGTTACAAATTTGACATGAAATTCTCAAAATTTGGGACTTTTTTGGTTTAGTTCGTGACATGATGTGACTGACTCAATCTTCATCTCAGTCGCTTTCTGGGCTAAGAGCCATAGCCTATTCAGGGATTTATCTGTATCCGACATTATTAGAGGTTGGTCAACTATGATACGATCATCTTATTCTTCTCAGAGACCGAGTGTAGCATGGGTATTGCCTGCCCAAGGTTTCTTAAAGCTCAATTTTGACGGGTGCTCTCTTGGGAACCTGGGGCCATCTGAGGTTGGGGGTGTTTTCAAGGACTCGGGGGTCAGATTGGGTCAGATTGTCCGGTTCTATTACGGTCGTATTTGTGAGGGAGATGCGCTTAGAGCAGTTACTGGCACTTCTACGTGGATTACAGGAGTTGCGTTATTTAGATGTTTTGGAGGTGTTGGTGGAAGGAGACTCTCCACAGTTATATCATGGATGTCTGGTTCAGATTTAGTCCCTTCTCATCTCCATCATTGCATTTCTCTAGGCAAGTTTATTGTGGGTATAGGAACATCTCAGCTCCACCATTTCCTTCGATCAGCTAACAACACCAGTGATTCTTTGGCTAAAAGAGATGGTAGAGACCTTTGCTGGCGTTCCGCCAGTGGAATGGCTTATGGGATAGGCCGGTGGATGCTTTGGTTTTTTGTTTTTTTCGGTTTTGGGTCCATGGAATTTCGGGGTTCTATGGTGCCTTTGAATTTCTCTTTCTTATTTATAACATTTCTCATTGTTACTGATAAAATAAAATAAAATAAATAGGCTACATTCAAACACAGAGCAGATTTTCATCATGTGTAACATTAGCGGCTACATAAGCCCCATTGATACATGTAAAGTGGATTTTCGTCATGTATAACATTAGCAATCGATCCTTCCTTAATTTTAAAGTTTGTAAAAGAAATTATTCCCTCCCCAAACCCATACTTAAGATCTATGATTAATGATAATTAATCGAGATTTTTAACCAATTATAATTAATTTTAAATTATATTTCTTTCGACGGGTTGTACCGACCGGATCGGTCTGACCCTTGAAGCCATGCTTATTTAACAAAACCTTGCTAGGAAAATAGCGGTGAAGACCATTAATCTGAATTCTGAACCATCTAAATTTTACAAGGACAAACCCAGAACTCAAGCTGTTAGAAGAAGTACGACTATCCATTATCCAGTTAAGAACTCTTGAATTATCCAAAAGATACGAGGATGGCAAGCAAATATTCCAGACAAACATAGAACACTAGCAGCAGATATGAAAGCAAATGGGAAGAGATAGAAATATGTATTGCTATCAGCAAAAGCAAACATATCTCATGTTGATCAGATACACAAAGACAAAACCACCACCTGAATTCATATACATAACAAAGTTCAATAACTGCACATCTCTTCTGAGAATCATTCTAGAAGAAACACATTGGAAACTTTACTATTAAAGGAGAACTTGATATAATAAATTTACAGATAGGCTAAAGAATTTTGTTGCAAGTATACACATTACAGGGGATTAAAGAGTATTAACAGTAGAACATACAAACATGCTTTACGAGCAAGTGGATCTAAGAGCCATTTATAGCAGCCATAGAAATGTGATCAGTTCACCACAGGAAAAGAAAATGTTTGGATGCTCAAGATTGTACCTCAAGTAGTCAAGTGCCGGAATGATAAAAGATATGCCACACAATACTAGGCATACAACCAGCCTTCGCCAATATGATTCAAAACACATGGTAGTTTCATGGCATAGTTATGCATTGCTATTTGCTAATATTATCCAAATGGTGCCCCAGACTTCAGCCACTTATCATATTGTGATGATAACTGAAGATATTTTGGTGATATTATCCATTTGGATCCAAATAATCATAACAGGCTCTGCTGTTAGCACACTCAAGTAACATGTTTGCATTTGCATTGCGTTCTCTTTGAAATCTCCATATATAATTCAGACCAACAAGAAGTTCTGTAATTGCAGCTTCCGTCTTCACCTGATTTGCAAAGTAGAGGGTCTGTACCAGTAGCACGTTTGTCTTGGAAACTAGGTGCCGCTGCTCAAAATTGCGCTCAGACTGCCACCTTATCATGTTATGAGCAAGTGGAGTCAACCACTCTAGTATCTCTTCCAATGCCTTGCTCCATTCACCTGCAAGAACGGCATCATATGCATATCGAGTCCAGTTCTTCGTGTACGACTTTAACCTTGACCTGAGGGCGCCTCTTACACTTGTAGGTAGCATATTGTAGAGGTCATCCCTCGCATCAGGACCCATCAAGTAAGGAGATGCCACTAGCTTTTCAATTACAGTAATAACATTAGCGTAATGAAGAGCCAAAGCAGAAGCTCCAAGAGTTGATGGAGGGGCATTTAGTAACCTGAACTTCGAACTGAAGATGGATAGATTAGTATGATGTACTTCGGCACAAGGAAGTCGTTCAATGCCTTTGGTTCCACTGAGAACTCCTGAATAAACAACATTCCATCTTGGATATCCACTGCTTACAGGCATGCAGCTCTGCAAAACAGGAGAATCATCTCCCCCCATCATGCATCCTTTGAAAGGTCCCACAGGAGCCAACCACTTGGTTTTTGAATACGGGTACTTTCCATGAAGAGTAGACAAGTGATCAGAAGTCTGCCATTGTCTATTTCTCATTTCACTTGTGCCAGAATTGGACCCCAAGTTTGAAGTTGACCTCCCAAGAGGGCCTGATGAGACCCTAGCTAGATTATTGCTAGATGGATGAACTGCCAATTGCATAAAAGCAGCAACAGAATGGCTACGAGGAAGATACCGAGCACTGGTTGTCTTTGACTCCTTGATACCTCCTACATCTACCATCTGATTGATTCCAAAGATGTGCCTGGTCCTACCAAATATCGTGAACAGTGATCTTGCCAAAAGGCGGACCGTGTAGTCATACGTCCTGTTCCATGGACAGATCTCTTGCAGATTCTTCACCTCCTGCTGCTGCGAGAAAACCCTCTTCTGGAACTCAAGCAAGCTAACCTGATTTGGGATGCCACTAACCTGCCTTCTCCTCAATGTCTGTTCAAGTTCGGCAAGCACTTCCAGCTCTTGACACAAAGTTGCACTGGCTGCAATGAATTTCTCCATTTTCTTAACTTTCCTCTCCATCTTTTTCCACGTGAATTCCCAAGCGTAAAGATTGGCGTCATCTGTGACAAGATTATCAAATTCATGCTCAAAGAGATGTAAAACAGGTTCTGTGCACCGCTTCCCAAGCATGGCCACAGGTTTCACAACAGATATCAAGTTCTCAATTATCTCTGAACATACCAGACCTAGAAGAAAATCATCGTCATCCGATACAAGGTTCCTAATACCAACTGAATTCAAAATATCTTTTCTCAACCCAAAAATCTGCTTATCACTCAAAATCTGCCATAAATAAACCACCTTCGACATCAAGCTCGCAACTTCAAATG
>JAUPMG010064352.1:0-13404 GCA_031762675.1 Pachysandra terminalis | reverse complement strand
TTTTCAGGATCCAGAAAGATCCAGTGCTAAAACTGTATGGATGTTTCTTGGTTTGTTCAAGTGGACTATCTTTGTTAAGGAATTCAGATGGATCAAATGGGAGGATTTCGTGGAAAATTAAACTAGGTCATTTAATCTTTGTCGATGCTGTTTTGTTTTAAGGGAAATCTCTTTCACTGCACATGTTCAAAAGTTTCTTTTCCTTTTTTTTGTTGGGTTCCAGTAATGTCCTTGGATTTTGCCTTACTAAGTATAATATTGTTTTTTGTTTTGGATAAATGATGAATTATCTAAATTTTCAAGAAAAGGGGAAGAAAACAAACACCTATGCAAGAGAAACTAGTCTCAAGCATGGGGCAAGAATCCAAAATACATAGGAGTAACCACCCAAAATAGCTGATAAAACCACCACATAGACATCCATACGCTACCCACCCAGTCAATCCTCCTGCATCATCTCCAGAGAAGGAATCTCCTCAAACATTAAAGTCCTCTCCTGACCCCTCCTAGCCAAGGTCTCTGCCGCCGAGTTGGCCCCATGATACACAATATGGAACGAGATGTTCCGATCCTTGCTCATAGACCAAGCCAAATGAACAAGGTGAGCAAATCTCCATGCACAAAGCTCAGGCCTCCCCATTCAATCAATAATAGAAGCCGAAGAACTCTCCACAGTCAAGTCTCTAAAATCCTGTGCCCGAGCGATCCTCAAGCCGGTCACTAAGGCCACCAGACTAGTCCTCACCACCTTACCGCAATCAGATGGGCCAGAAAAGGCAAACAAATAGGCCCCCTCACTATCTTTGAACACACCACCAATGCCAGAAGAACCGGTAGAATCCACAGAAGCCCCAGCAAAGTTGAGCTTCACCTTCCCTGCCTCTGGGGGCCGCCATCCAGACTGCATCACCACTGGGAAAGAGTCACTCACAACGATGTTGTACCACTCTCTCCAAATATCCGCCATCAAAATGCTGACAAACTACGGCCTCACGGAAGCCCATGAGGCAACTGCTACCACAATACCCTCAATCACGCTCGACGTCAAAGAATAAGAATGCTGGAAAATCCTCTTGTTACGCTTTCTCCAAATGTGCCAAATGATAGCCTAGAAAATCAAACGGTATAGAATGCGACCCCTCTCTGTTAATCCCGTAAATCTATACTGGGCATGCAATTGGCAAATACCCTTCGGCATGACCCACATGCTCCTGATACTCCTCTAAAAGAAACTCCATATCTCAACTGCCACAACACAATGAAGAAATAGATGATTAGGTGTCTCCTCCGCCTCTCTACAAAGAAAGCACATGTGAGGTGAAAGAGCCATAAACCTCCTTCTCCTCTGGATCATGTCTGCTGTGTTAATCCGATAAAGTCCTGACTCTAGGAGGTGCAGGAACAGATCACACAGCCTGGGCAGAAAAGGAAATAAGGGACCCCAATCTGTTAGCATGACACTAGCTGAAGAAAGACCGACACGAAAAGATACCTCTCGGAGCCGGGGACTAAATCCTCCTATCTGGCCAATCCTGGGACACAAAGACCTCTCCGACGTTCTCAAAGAGAGAAGCCATCTCTACTATCTCCACCTCCCTGGCAACTCTACGCAGGAAGGTTCTACACAAGACCGGACTCCGACTAGGAGGGAACCTCACACACCAAAGCAGACTGAAACTGAACCAACCTAAAGACTAGGAAAGTGGAGGTAGAAAGGTGTGTCCCCAAACCAAACATCGGACCAAAAAGAAATAGAGGAACCACACCCCACCATGAACCGAACCAAAGAAAGAAAGGTGGGAGCTAAAGCCAAAACCGCTTTCCACGGACTAGCCGATAACACCCTTGCATTCAGATTTAGGTCCCTCCCATTCATTTGGACGCCATACTTGCTATCAATCACCTTGCACCACAAATTATCCCGCTCATCATTGAATCTCCAAAGCCATTTAGCTAGCAATGCCAAATTTCGATCCACTGTGTTACCCAAATTCAAACCACCCAATTCCTTCGTCTTATCAGATGATCCCTCCTCTTGCCATCCCTTTCCCATAGAAACTTTCGATGAAGCTTCTCGATATGAGAAGCCACCCCCTTAGGCATACGAAACAGGGACATATAGTAGACGGGCAAGTTAGCCATGACGACCTGGATAAGAGTAATCCTACCACCCAAGGACAAGTAGTTTCTTTTCCATCCTGCCAACCTCTGCTCAATCTGTTCAACAATCGGATCCCAAAAAGCCACCGATCTAGGATTACCCCCCAAGTAGGACAACGGCCACCCCCTAAAGCCGCAACACACTCTCCTAATAACTCCTCTCCCACATGTATACCTGTCATCGTGGTCTTCTCCAAATTGACCTTCATACCAGACATCATCTCAAACACTAAGAATCGTTATAACCCATCTGACCTGTAGAATATCCGCCTCAATGAACAAAATCGTGTCATCAAAGAACTAGAGGGGAGATACCTCGACCTCATCTCTCCCGACCCGAAACCCTCTAACGAAACCCCTCTGCTCAGCTAATCCCATAAACCAACTTAGTACATCCCCAACCAAAGTAAATAGGAACAGAGAAAGAGGGTCTCCTTGTTTGAGGCCCCTAGAGGAGGGGATAAAACCATGAACAGACCCATTAAATAAAAAGGAGAAACACACATTCCTAAGACAACCAGCAATCCATCTCCTCCATCTCACCCTGAATCCTTTCCACTCCAAGATATGATCCAAGAAATCCCATTCCACCTGATCGTAGGCTTTTTCCAAGTCCAATTTAATAACCAACCCCAGACTCCCCACTCTAGCTCTCTCCTCAACACACTCCGTTGCCACAAGTATACTATCAACAATTTGCTTCCCCTTAATAAACGCACTTTGCTGAGGAGAGACCAACAGAGGGAGCACCACCTTCAACCTAATCGACAGAACCTTGGCAATGATTTTGTGAAGGCTGGTGGTTAAACTGATAGGTCTAAAGTCCTTAATCTCAACAGCCCCAATCTTCTTAGGGATAAGAACTAGGAAAGTAGCATTGGTAGCTTTATGATAATCCCACTCTCAAAGAAATTAGAGAACAACTTCATGAGACCTCCCAATTACTTTGAAAAAATCTAATCGTGAAACCATCGGGTCCTAGAGCCTTATCACCTGCCAACTCCCAAACCGCTGCTTTAATCTCCTCCTCAAATACTCTTTCCATCCACTGCCTCTCCTCCACACCCAACAAACCCTCACTCCCACTTTTCAACACAAAATTAAACATCTTATCAGATCTGTATAATCGGGAGTAAAAATCAGATAAGGTAGAAGTAATGTCATCCACAGATTCCACTCTCTCTTTCCCCACCCTTAAGGATACCAACTTATTTCTTCGTCTTCTACCATTGGCCATTTTATGGAAAGAACTAGTATTGCCATCGCCTTCCTTTAACCATTTTACCCTAGATTTCTGCCTCTAGCTAATTTCCTTAAGTGTCAAAACGTCCTCAAGATCTTCTTTGATTTTCTTCCTATCCTCCTCTTCCCTAGACAACGACTCTCACACCTTCCCCTGGTCAATCTCCACCATCCTACCCAAAAGCTTAGACTTCTATCCCCAATCCTACCGAAGACCTCCCCATTCCAACTCCTAATCCTTCCTCTCAAACCTTTAAGACCTCTCATAAACTTAAATCCAGCCCACCCTGTACATGCCCCAATAGAATCCTCCCACGAAGACTTAATCGATTCCTTAAAAGAAGGCTGGGACAACCACATGTTCTCAAACCTAAATGGGGCCGGGCCATTCTAATAATTATCAGTGCTAATTAAGATAGGCCAATGATCCGAGGTGGTTCTAGCCAAGAGCAATTGAGAAGTAAAGGGAAAGTGCTCATCTCAACCCATAGAGGCCAAAAATCTGTCCAATCTACACCAAACAGGATTAGATTGCCTGTTAGACCATGAGAATAAACCCCCTATCAAAGGATAATCCACCAAATCACAAGCCCTAATGACAGACGAGAATTTCCTCATACTCCTAGTAACTCTTGACACCCCACCACTCTTTTCACTGACTGGGTCACATTAAAATCCCCAATTAGACACAACGCCCCATCGAAGTTTCTTTTAAGGCCCCTAATCACCTCCCAAAATGCTGCCCTATCCCTCACTCTGTTAGGACCATACACCGCGGACAGAACCCACTCAAACCCATCAATCTCACTTTTGAACTGGATAGGCAGACTGAAATGACCACGAGACACTACACCACCAACCAACGATGCCCTATCCCACATCACTGGGATACCCCCTGCCCTCCCTATAGACGGCATAAAATCCCAGCTACGATCTCTTTCCCCCCATAATCGTCTCACCATCCCTTGGTTAATCACTTCCTTTTTGGTTTCAATCAACACTAAAATATCTGGCCTAGAATACAAACACAAGTCCTTAACCGCTCGCTTCTTCTCTACCTTACCTAGATCTCTGATATTCCAACTAATGATCTTCATGATTCACTACCTCTTCGCCTTCGTGTCTAGCCCTAAAGGTATCAACCGCCTCCTGCACCGAAACTGCCTTACCTTTAACATCACTGATGTCATCCACAACCGTGGACATGAGCTCGACCATCCTACTCATCTCTCCCTCCTTTAGATCTCCAACACCATCATGCCTCTCAATAGGAGCCACCTCCTCAACATTTGTAACCAAGAGAGGTTGCAAATCTAACTCATCCTCCCTCACACCCAGACCTACACCCTCCTGCATAACACTTACCATTTTATCCAATTCCTGTTGAAAAAGGGTACCACAGTGAAGCAGAACAGCCGACTTAGCACGCATATTAGCATTTGAGGGGTCAATGATCTCAGGGACAATCAGAGCTACAACACAATTGTTAGGAAGAGGGCAATCCAAAGAATAAGAAAAAGACTTGGTCTTCCGCAACAAATGTTGCGGCTTATCGGGAGAGACAGGGCACTGAGAGGAGCAAGAAAGATTCGACTTCTACTTAAAATTACACCCTGCATTCAAAGTGTCAAAGCATTTGTCAAGGAGCAGCACTGGAGTCGGTGAACACGCCCGAACAGACCCTCAAAAGGAATCAGTCTCCGGCTCCGCCAACCCATTGCCACTACTGTTGACCATCTCTCCTACCAAGCCGTCGTCAATCTGTACAGGAGGAGCATGCGAAGTCTACTTTTCTTTCAGTGGACTTTTTCTGACATAAACCTTGTGAGCTTTACCATTTTCTGTCCTTGGAAGGTTTGAAGCACCTTTTCCTCTGAAATCCGCAGCATCCTTGTTCAAATTTTTTCTGAAAGCATCCGCACCAGACTCGACGACATCCAACCTCAACGATAGCATCTGCACAGCACGTTCAATGGGCGTCAAAATATCATGCAAAGCCAGTCTAATCTCTTGACCCATCGACCTAGAAACCCCGATCTCCACCCTTTGAACCTCAGAAACCTTCATTCCACCTCTCTTCCTACCATACCCACCCACATCGTTGTGCTCTGCCGGTTTATGCATCTGAGCAGGAGAAAGAACGTCATCCTCTTCCGCAAACTTGAGAGAAGGATGCCGCCCAAAAGGTTGGTCTCCCAAGACCACGTCAGTGGGGACATGGCCCATACCATGATGATAAACCTCGGCCTTCCCCAGAGAATCCAAAGTATTTAAATCCACTGTCGTCCTGGACCCTGCCTCCTTACCAGGCCCAATAATTGAAATAGGCCGCACGTCCTCGTCCTGGTTCAACCCATCTGTACAGCGGGCCCCATCTTCGGGCCTACTAAAAATACCACCAATCACAGGCCCACACGAAATGGGCCCCGCGCGGCTCCCCAACTGGGCTTAGACAATGGCCCACCCCCAATCTCTCCATTCTCCTTGGGATAAAAGCCCTCTTTCATCTCAAATGCCCTAAAAGTCTTTCCTGTCATTGTCATCTTAGGGTCAGAGGATTGCTGAATCACTTCAGGAAAAAAATTTGAATTTCTGGCTTCTCCTGGCACTCGCCGAAAGTTCACAGCAGCTGATTGGGTGTAGCTCCCTCCTCTGCCGCCGTCACTAGTACCAGCCTCGAGACCATCAGCAACTGCTCAGGCAACGTGTCCATCAGCTTTGCCATGTCCTCCCCCCTGCGCCACGTCACCATCTTCTCCGAGAGTATCCAGTCACACCTCCGATGAACCCCTTTCTGCAACTATCTCTATACCAGCCTCAAACCACCGGCAACCATTTGAGATCCAAATCCATCTGGGAATCTTCCAGGCTGCCACAATTTGCACCTCCATTCCCACTTTCAAAAAACCTCGGCCTATCCCCATTGCAGATACCTCCGAAGTAGCAAGACCCCCTAAGAAATCTTTGACCATACTGCGAAAATTTTGATTCCACAAATACTCTGGCACCCTGATAATGGCAATCCTCCAGCCGTGACTGCAACAGGGCCCAGTGAACGTGCCCAGGTCCGGATCAATCGCCCCATCCGACGACGGAAAGAACAGAGAACGAACATGATTATAATGAGCCACCGACGACACCTTCAAGAATTCCCCTCTGCTATTAGAGCTGAATTCAGCAATCAGCACCTGCCTACTGGTTCTCAATGAACCCAGCACATGCGGTGAGCTCCCAACATTATCAATGGAGGCGACCATACGCTCAAGCCAGGAAAGTTCTATCAAGGACAATCAGAACCACGTGTTTCCATAGGGTCTCGCTTCCGTCACCTTAACCAGCGAGCGATCAGCCCTCACCCTAAGTCTATCATGAGTGCCTCCTACCCCTACCACAGTAGAGGCAGGTGCCAGTTCCACCTCCCCAAAACCACATCCTTGTAGGATGCCGTATCATCCTTTTTCTTGCTCTCATTGCTCGACGACTCTCCTTCCTCCATCCGAGTACCATTGAGATTGGTATTGTTCGGCACTTTCACAATGTTGTCAACCGAATAGCCGGAGGACAAAAGGTCGCCGACCATCACTTTGATTTTCCCACGTACCATCCTCCGAGCACCATTATTCTTCAAAGTTCCCTTAACGCTGTGAGTGTTCTCTCTTGCTTACTCGTCGATCTTTCTGTCACAGGTTAGTGCTCATCCTGAAACACTGTTAACCATCCTTTTGCAACCACCACCATAGACGCATGCGTGGATGCAATCTTCCTTGGACATGCCCTTTTTGTACTTCATGTTCTGCCCTACCAATGCTATCCTTTCATGCAAAGCATTTTTATGAAGCACTTCAAAAATAGGATCAAGACCCTAATTCATTGAAACGCTGATTCCATTGAAGCAGTCGACTCCCTGCTTCTCCCCAACCTCATAATCTTCCATGGCTACAACTTGGAGTATCTTTGCTTGTGTTGTCCTGCTTCTCCCCTTCAAGTATAACATTGTGTTCTTATATTGGCATTCATGCTACACATTTTATGTATTTGCTTGTCTGTATGCTGTCACTTTTGGTATTTAACTAACAAATCTGCTGTCATCAACTTACTAAAATGCTGAAATCACCCTCAATTTGAATCTCCTTATGTTTAAGACTTACCCAAATGAAAATTAACTTAATTGACAAATATGCATACTTGTTAAATTCTCATTTTGTTGATTCAATGCGAGTGTTTTTGTCATTTAACTGTCCAAAGTGATGGAGAAGACATTTGATGTGAGGAGTATGGCTGCAAACAATGCACAACAAATAGGGACTTTGATGCCTATATTCAAAACTTGGGTAGATTTTGTAAATATGTGAAAGCTAGGTGCATGGTTAAATAATCCTTTCCCCCCTTTTCTTTATGAGAATTCTTGTGTGCAGCTACCTATTAAATAAAAATATCTTCTTACCTCCCATTGTATTTCATTTTGAACCCTTTATTTAACATATCTTTTTCTCATGAAATGAGAACCAATAGATTCCCAAAATTGAACACGTTTGTTCTCTTGGATCAATTTTCCATAAGGAGGGAGATATTGAGGAGAATGTTGCACATAGAATTATAGATGCATGACTAAGCGGAGATGTGCTTCTAGAGTTTATGTGAATGACATACTCCAATCAAAAAGTATAATTCTATACGATGACTATTTGACTTATTATGATCCGTGGAGCAAAATGTTGTGAAATAAAAGAAGGAAAATCAAAATTAATAAAACACATTCATAGGACGGGTGCAATTTTGATGAAAACGTGAGATGGATGTGCAACGACTGTTAAAGATAATCTAAGGAATGAATTTATCAGAACTGCTCAAGAGTATCCTTAATAGGAGATAAAACGAGACAATCAGTTTAGATAGTTTCGGCATGTAATATGGGATTATTAATGATAAAAATAAAATATAATATGGGATTATTGCAGCTGCTGTGAGAAGATGCAATATGGTGCAATTTGGAGGTGGAAAGGGGGCTAGAATGGAAGACAGAAATGCGATGGAGTCCGTTAGAATTTAGAAATGATTTGGAGACACATAATTTAACTATAGATATGGTCTTTGATGAATTGGAATAGTGGAACAGGATTCTTGTGTCCAGCCCAACTGGTTGGGTAAGGTATAATTGTTTTAATCTATATTATAATGTACATGATGTTATCTAAATTCATGTTCACCTTAAAATTTAGTTTCTTATGGTCTTTGACGAATTGGAATTGCGGAACAGGATTCTTATCTCCAGCCCAACTGGTTGGGTAATATTGTTTTGATCTATATTATAATGTACGTGATGTTGCCTAAATTCATGTTCACCTTAAAATTTAGTTTCTTCTTTCTGAAGAAAAAAAATGTTATATGACTAGATATATGGCTTGGGGAGTAATATTTCACTTTATTGATCATTGTACATGAATTTGTTGGTCCAATTGATTTGGCTAAAGGAAGTGGCTCAATACCTCTACATTTATGGTTTATAAGATAATAATGATCCTGTTACCATACTGCATTATCTCATAGATTAATGTCAAACAGTACTTGTATAAGTATGCTAATCTATAATACTATTAAAAGCAAACTGTATTTTTAAGGATTTTTTCAGTACATTTTTTTTGGACTACAATAACCCCTATTTTAGTATCCTACTTTCCCATTTTTGGACTAAAATACCCGATATTTTTATACTTACACTTGTTACACGTTATTACTATCCTACTCAAAGGCCCTTTTTTTAGTATCCTAATTAGACACTACTCTTCCAATTGAGATCTACAACAATATCTATACTATTATTAAAAGCAAATTCTATTTTTAAATATTTTTCAGTCCATTTTTTTTTTTACTAAAATACCCTTATTTTTAGTATCTTACTCTATTCTATCTTATCTTTCATTTTAGACTTATCTATTATTATCCTAAAACTTATCTATGAGTTAATGACAAAAAAAAACATAAAAAATAAATAATAATAATTTATATTTTTACTTTCAAATTTTATGTATAAATATTTTTCCTTTGTTTTTACTTCACAAAAATTCTTGATTTTTTTGGTTCATTTTCTCAACTAAACTATCCTTTTTGAGTTCTATTAGAACTCTCTCTTCTTTATTTATGTTAAATCTCTCCAAAAAACACTTAAATATAAAAATAAAATAAAAGAGTCCTATTATAATAAAAAAACACTTTTTATATATAATTTAATAATAAAAAGGAAAGGATAATTTTTAAAATTCATCACTATTATTTACACCCATAAGAAAACCTTTATATAAGCTTATTTATAAATTTTAAACAAACTAAAATAATCCTAACCCTTTATACAAACATAAAAAGACCTAAAAACATTAAGAAACATCCAAAATATCATTTATAATAATAATATAATTAATATTAATATTAATCTATACTACTATTAAAAGCACAGGCCATTTTTAAGTATTATTTCGGTCCTTTTTTAGTGACTAGACTATCCTTACTCTAATATATTCTAACAAGTTTTATCCTTTTTAGAGCCATATCAAAACCTAATCTCCCACTAATATATATATATATATATATATATATATATTAGTTTAATATCAAGAATATTAATTTTTGTAGTTAATAATTAAAGCTAAAAATAATAAAGAAAAAATTTATATTTTTCAAATATAAATATAACAAGACATTAGATTTTGGCATCTAAAGAAATCAAATATGAATATTCACAACTATCATGTGCGGAGCACGTGCATATTGACTAGTGTTCTATTTGTGTAGAATATAATGCATTCAAGAATATTTCCGTTGCTTTCTTGAGGATTATTACTTCGTAGTGCAGCGTGTTACATTCTTATGTAATTCTGCCACACCTTACTTTACTGGCACTACATAAGTCAGAAAATATTCATGCTAACTCATTTAGTTCCATTTAAATTGATGAACCTATGGTAAAAGTCTTGGTTTTTGACTGCTGAAATTGATTGGGTCTCAGTATGTCTTGGCCGTGAAAATGATAAATCAGAGTGCATTATTGAAGTATCTCCTGGTACTGAATATTTAGTTTTTTATCGATCTCTGTCGAAACCAATATCTATCAGTCAATTTATTGGTTTTGGATAATAACTTAAAATCATGGATGAATAAAAAACATAAAATTGAATGATTATAATTTTTATTCTATCAGTTCAAACTTTCATATTGGTCAATATAGCTTGGACTAGAGTCACCTTCTCATTTTGAGGCTTTTAGAAGTCAAATCATATCAAGTACAATTCAGAGGATAAACAGTTGATTTGATGTAATATGCTATTTTTTCTTGCATGAGTAAGGGGAAAAATCTGATAGTACGGTTGTTAATCTTACTGATTTTATAAATTTGGATCAGTGTTTTGCAAAAGAAAGATCTGTTTTAGGCTGCTTTTTTTGTTATAAAGTTTATAAATTCTGTTTGGCAGATCCAAAATTTGTGAATAACTTAAAGTTCTCGAATTCTTAATGCAGTTTTGGATTGAATTTACACTTTATTCTTATTTTCCTACTTCTCTACTTAATTATAATGAAAACAGAATTTCATCGCTTAGCAGTATGCGTTTATAATGAATTTTATGCCTCACTTTTAATTGTAGGAAAGATGTAAGCCTTCAAGAGAAACATATTTGCAGAAATACAGTTCAAGGAAGATATCTGTTGTCTGATGATTATGGTATCATAACATTTTCATCTACAGATCTTATTTTGATAGTTATTCTATGCCTTCTGATCATTTTGGAGTTGGGGCTGTGAATCTGTCCTGAATGTTTATAATATACAACATGCATATGTTTTCCTTTAGAGAAATATGTAGGAGTTGTGCATGAATAATCAATTTCTAAGGAATTTATGTTTCTTTTAGGGTCATGATTTGGCCAAAGGTTGAATTTGATTACTGAATTGGGTAGTAGCTTTTTGTCTTCAAAATTGAGTGACATCTTACCTATCTTCGGTAATTAAATTTAACGTGTGTCCAAATCACGAGCCTTCTTTTATTACAAGAAAAAGACAAAATCCGAGGAGATAAGTTAGTGTATAAGAAATTAATCTCAACCATCCAAAAAACATAATTCTAATATCTGAAACCTCATTAGCATCATGCCTTTTCGTTTATTTTTCTTCCTTTTCAAAGCTGGTAGGGACAACTGCACGTCATTTTCTATCATCCAGCCTCTCAAGATTTATGTTTTGAAATGTTCTCTCACCAGCTCCCACAACTTTGTAGTCTTTCTTTCCCTTTCAGAAGTTTTAACTTGCAACTATTCGCTTATCCTCATCAGGTTCATTATTGTTTTTTCTTGAGCATGTTCTATGTATCTCAGTTGTCTCTCTTTAACTTCAATGCATATTTGAGTTACTCTTAACTCTTAGATGCATTAATTCCATAATATGCCCTTCTTGTTTTTTCTTCTCATTCATTTCAGTATCACATCATACACTCATTTTACGGATATCTTATTTATTGCTTGCCCAATATTTCAGTATCTCAGAATATTTTTCTCATAGTCCTGATCAGAATGCATGAGTTACATAACAATTTAGAAGAACATATCACGCACTGAGCTTTTAATCTATTAGCGGCATTCTACTTTAGATCTCACTCTTTTGTGATGATTGACATAAGGTACCAGAAATGTTTCTTTTGGGAAACCTATCAGTTGTGAATCCTGATTATTGTTGTTACCCCTAGTCTTGTTCTTTAACAAAGTTACATTTCACATTAAAGTTTTTAGGCATAGACTGTTAATTGATGACCTATAAAAGGGCTGGTTCATGGTCCTATCGAGTGATTGTTTGGGTCAACCATTGGTACCATGTCACTCATAATAATAGTTATCTAAGATTAATGAAATGTTAAGCAGATATGAAATATTTCACATTGATCTCAAGAATAATCTAATTCCATAAATCCAAATGCATTAAAATCAGAGGAATTAAATGTAAGGTGAAGAAAGAAATTTTATTTGACTGAAATATGTGGCGTAGGCCTCAAGGCGTAAGGCATAAGCCTTGTAAGCATGCATTTTTTATTGAATAAATTATGATATATATAAAATATTAATAAAAATTATGGAAAGTTAAATTCCATTGTACAAAACTTAAAAGTGTATATCATGTTTCAATATTTTAATTATCAAATGATGTTTCCAGACATCTACATTAAGGTTTGAACCTTTCTCTACTCTCCCTATGGAAGCAGAATTAATTCATGAAAATTCATAGAAGTTAATGGAAGTTTTGTAAACAATTGTGAAGTTTACAGAAGTGTAAGGAAAAGAATGGAACTTTCTGAATTGACAAAATAATCATTTAAAAACACTTAGAACTCATTACATAACGAAGTACAACTATTTATGATAGGAGTTATTAAACTATACCAAGTGTCATAGGCTCTCGCACGAGTCTAAAGCTTTAAAGGTCAAATTTATGCAAAAGTACATAATAAATGGCAGTGGCCATGCTCATAAGATAGTACAAACCCCAAGTAGAGAAGTACTTTGTAATAACTGCAAGCCACAATATCATATCCTCCCAAATGTTGTCCTAACTATTACCATATGGAAGACTATCAAACTTGTAATTACATGGGTAAGAACATGCATTTATATTTATTGTTTTTTTCTTTTTTATGAGTAACAGAAGTGTATGGATTATCAAACATAAGTATAGGGCTAGCCTTTCATACTATCTCCCAACAACCCAAAAAAGGAGAAAAAAAACGAACATGTCTATGAAAACCTTGGAAATACAAACTACGCCTATAACATATGACTATTAAGTATGAATATGTATATCTCTGGAAACAACCCAATAAGATAAAAGAAGCTATGGATTCTCGGCAATCTACCCAAGAAGAATTACCTCGTGACACCTCTCTTGACAGGTCTATCCACTAGGTCATTGGTTGATCTTAGAACATGGGAGAATGAGATATTCGATCCATTTGTCAAGTATCAGCCAATC
>JAUPMG010064331.1:0-13404 GCA_031762675.1 Pachysandra terminalis | reverse complement strand
GCATTATCACCAACTACTGCAAACTGCAAAGTAAATTTAAAAATATCTAAGTTTACGGTTATTACAATCCATCAATAGTCATAGCTTAAATTAGTCTTTCACAGTCATTAAAACGGCAATAAAACTCAGTTGTTCCAGTTAGATGATTGGCCTCCATAATACTACGTTTCACTATCCACATCGTTTAAGGACCACTGATTGAAGTTGAAATTATAGTGATCCTCTGAAATTATAGTGGGACTTTGGAGCTTTGGATAAGGATTCAAGGGGTGGGGACTTGAGAGTTTTGGTCCTTTTGATTAAAAAAAGCAAGGTAAATGAATGAGCAAGTTACTAACTTGCTATTTATAGATATAAATTCTTTTTATTATTATTATTATTATTATTATGTTTAACTTTTAATATGCTTTTGGAAGTTATTTCGGCCGAAATTTTGTCCCAAAAAGCAATAATTTCGAAAGAAAAAAAGGCAAACTTGAATTATTTCGCTGAAATTTCGGTGATTTCGTCACCTTTTTCGCCGAAATAATTCTGGTCGAAATAAAGCTATTTCGTGTGTCGGCTGCCTTAACCGACATCGAAATTTCGCAAAATTTCGGCGAAATTAAAAACTATGGCTCAAATAGACTTCAAATTTGAACCTTCCCTATTAAGAGTCTTGGATGGGATATATATATATAATCTTGTTCTTGTGGTCTTTTCAATATAACAAAGTTTAGAGAAGCCAAATATATATATATATATATAATCTTGTTCTAGTGGTCTTTTCAATATAACAAGGTTTAGAGAAGTCAAGTCCAGTCTTTTGTTGGACTGGTATGTCATGTGTGAGATATATTCCTAGACTCAAGATTAGGTTTTGTTTATTTATTATAAAGCGCCCATTTGGGAATGCTAACCAAAAGAACATGGTAAGGTGAGAGACTTATTTAGTAGTGATAAATATAGCTGTATTTGGCAAGGGGAGACTGTGTCATGCATGTGAGGCTGAACACAAGAACTTTAAAGATATCTTAGGTGTGAAGAGCACATTTTTTTAATATATTTCTTTATCTTGGAGTCTTTATAGATGGTATTGGGTTATTATTGTGATGGCATATTAGCATTGGCATACACGATTTGTGTTTGGTAGTAAAAAAATTTATTTATATCTGTTATATATAGACATCTCATATTACATTATATTTCATGCATGAGAAATTAATAAAGTATCTTTTTATAAGACATGAGATTGTGTATTACGTACATGCACACTTTACACACATTACCTTCATATTATGACGATATGGATATAATATGTTACTAGGTTAGTGGTTGGCTTTTCACACAACGAATAGGCTTATCGCATGCATTGCGAGCAGGATGAGATATTAAGAGAATTGTTGTCACACCTCGAATTCCACACCCAACAAATCCGATATGGGATTCAAAGAATGACCATCATCTCCACAAGGTAGATGGACATCAGATGCAAAACATAATTTATTACAACAATTATACAATTATATACATCAAAATCTATAATGCTATAATTTTGTTCTACAATTTAGATCTAAATAAATATAATACAAGTACATCATCTCTGGATCTAAACCTTTAGAAAAATCTAAGTACCCAACCCATGTTTCCGTTGCACTACTCTCATTATCATGTTTCATTAATTACCTGCAAAACACTGTATACATATGCACCGAGATATATATATATATACAGGAAAACTTAATGAGGTTTTCATCCCAGTAAGAAATCAACCATGGCATGTTGAAGTATAAAAATAAACAGTTCATGTCTTAAAACAATGTAAGGTAATGAGATTTGTAGTTCAATAACAATTATAAGAACATGTGAAATAAATCAATTAACTGAAACAATCAATACCCCCATTGGGAGATACTAGGGTAAGGGCCTCATCACTATGAGCTATCCTCGGCAATGCAACATTATCACCTCCACTGGGGTACACCAAGGTAAGAGCCTCACAACATTGGACTACCTTAGGTAATAAAGCACCATCTATGTAAAACTAGAGATACACTATAAGATTAGAATTGTCACGATCCAAACTTAAAAGAAAATTCACATAGGAATCCATTAGGTTCAAACCGCGACTCTCACCCCATATCTATATGGGAGTGGAAGTAATAAGAACCAAACCAATTAAATTAATAAAACTTAAAGGAATTACTTTTACTGAAATTAATCAAATAATTATTAAGTCTATTATATCCAAAACAATCGAGTCAAACACAATGGAAAATAAATAAAGAAATAATCTATTTTAATGTTTAAAATAAATCCCTATTTATTACATAAATTCAAGTAAATCATCCATAACATGTTCTATTAAAATAAGCAAATAAATCCTAAGTATGTCTATTATCTTCATCTTTGTCTTGATCTCCATGATTTTGCAGTCTACTATATAAAGATCCTGAAATATTTGCTCAAAGGCGTCAGCTACACTTAGCTCAGTAAATAAATCAATTAAACAATATTTCAGACTGGAATAGGGTCAAAGCCACTCTCCAATGATATAGCATAGTCTAAAACATAATATAAGTAATAACATGATGAATATGATATGCAATGTGATGCAATGTAATATGAATGCAGGTTCAGTTATTAATGAATGCAATGCATGCTCATGCAACAATGAAAGGGTTGATCACCAAGTGTGATCCATGCAAATACATATGTTGTTTAGAGTTCGAATTATGTAAGTCACACACTAGACCAATCAATTACTGAGCAATACGTCTTCTCGATCCGTCCCCCCCATAGAGGGCCACTCTCAGTAAGATATTCTATGTGCGCATTATAGTTTTAAGGGGTTTCGACCAAGAGGGCACAATTCCCCCACTTATTTGTGGTCAGAGCAATGCAAAAATCCAAGATGTCACATAATTAGGACTAACCTCAGTGAGCATTACATAAAGCGAATGGCAACAGAATTTCACTCGGCATCAGTTACGTATAATATACGCTATCTAGATGACAAGAACTGGGATATATTGGGACGACCAAATCCCTCAACCAAAATAATCAGTCCATTCGAGACTTCCTCACCATAGTATGATATTCGAATCATAACCATTCTCAGTTAAATCAGTACATTCAACTGATGTGAAGGTCTGATGGTATGGTCAAGCACATGACCAGAATATGGTCATTAATGCAATCAGGCTATGTTGTGCATGCGTAGTGATTGTGCACATTAACTAAACATATATTTGGTGTACAATAGTGAAATAAGACTAAGTGGTCAATATGAACGATTGAAACATAGTATCCCTCATGGTGTTCAATTTAAGATAAATCATGCATGATATATGATCAAATATAAGGATCCATCAACTAGTCATAACAATCTACCAATCATGTCATAAAACCATCCCATATTCAACACACAATTAATTAGGATCAATCAAAGCCCAAACAAATAGGTAACACATATAACCCACCAAACCTGGGTTGTCCGGCAGGCTAACCGGCACGCCGGTTGGTCAGCCAACAACCTAGGCAGAGGCTGAAAACAGGCAATAAAGCAAACTTAATTCTACCGGCCGGCTAACCAACACACCGGTTGGCCTCCGGCAGGCTAGGCAGGGACCAAATATTAAATATGCAGACAATCATTGCCACCGGCAGGCTAACCGGCACGTCGGTTGGCCACCGGTGGGCTAGGGAGAAACCAATTTTCACAGATACACACACTATGTCCACCGGCACGCCGGTTGGTCTACCGGTGGGCTAAGCCTAGCTCAAACAATATACAGGGTGTTCGGCACGGTTCCGGCACACCGGTAGGTCTGCTGGATCCACTTTGGGTGAACCGGTAGGATAGCCAGCACGCCGGCAAGTTGCTAGTTTGCCCAGAAACAACAAATTTACATGATTTTCATAATTCAACACGTATTTAGCAATTTTCTTCAATAGAACCTCACATTTAAATTCAATTCCAAAACTAACCCAATCAAAATATGAATCAAAATACCAACTTACTTTTAATAGGATGATCATGCTTGAAAGTATAATTTTTTAAATAAAAACAACATGTTCTTGAGTTTGAATTAAAGTGCTATGTCATATTCATTGAATATGACATCTCACCTGAATTCAAATCCAAAATAAGGAATAATTGAATTACTTACCTTGGCTGATCTTCTTCGAATCTTCTTCTTCTTCTTTTCAGTTCAAATCTGAACTGTTCTTCTTCTCCAAGCTCCTATTTCCAGTTATCTTCCACTCTCTCTCTCTCTCTCTCTCTCTCTCTCTCTCTCTCTCTCTCTTAGATTGAAGATTCACACATCCCCTCTAGTGTTTCTATAGATTTCTGATGTGTCTCCTAGTTAATTTAGAGTTATACTTAGTTTAGGATTATGTCTTCATTAATAACCTTTAGATTAGATTAGTTTAATTACAGCCCTTGGATTAAAGTGTTCTGGATCTTGTATAAGTTATCCTATTTTAGTCCTAATCAGATTTTAAGTCTTTATCTTTAATCTTAATCTTAGATGTTCCTACGAAATCTTAACCATTGATTTTAGTTATCCTAATCTTTAATTAAATTACCTTATCTAGTCTTATCCTATTTAGCTTAGGATTGATTAAGGTTTATTTATCCTTAGATTAGATTGATGTGTTCTAATTATTTAATCTAGCTTCCTTATTAGTTTAGGATTTATTCCTTAATTATCTTATTTAATCCTAGTCGTTTAATATAGTTAGTTAAATTATAGCCTTTAGATCTAAGTTCTTACTTATAGGTAATTTAGTATTTATCTTCTTTTAAATCTCTAGGTCTTATTAGAATCTACATTATCCTTATTTAGTGTTCTAGTCTTGTTTAAACTAGTCTTTTATTATCTTATTTAATGTGGAGTCCTAATATAACTAGTAGGTTTCATTTTTAAGCTATTTAGGAGTCCTAGTCACTTTCTAACTCAAGTTTTCTAGAAGGTTATTATTAAAAATGAGATTAATTATGTCTTAAGTTTAAGTTGTGGGTTTTGGGCCTTAAGCCCATTAAGCTAATAAATTAATTAAGATCCTTACTTAATCACTTAAGCCCAATTAAGATTTATAAGCCCAGTTCCTTTTAATTAAGCCCACAACTCATTAATTAAGCCCAACACTAAATTATATAAGCCTTAAACATTAAAATAGGTTATTATGTGTGTTTATATAAGGTCTTAATATAATAATATAGATTAAGTTAAGTACATAGTTTATTACATAGTTGTTTATAGCTTATCTTATTAAATTACTATTATACCCTTATAAAAAAGAATTTTTTATTTCAATTTTTCATGTTGTTACAAGAATTTAGATGACTAATAGCATTTCAGACATGTTTAATTAATCAAATACGGTGAAAAATATTCGGGCCAGTCCTATAGTTGTCGGGGCTACTCTATAGCTAAGGGAACGGATGCAGTGATGCCACCCTTATGCGATAGTCATCTTACAAGCTAGACTTACCGGTCCAACGGCTCACGGTATCATGTTTGTATCACATTAAGAGCCCGTATAGTTAGTACGCTCATAAAGAGCCAGTATGCGAACTCATTGATCAGACGAGTCCTAGTGATCACTTGTACAAGGACTCAGTCAATCACGTATACCCATCGGCCAGTAGTTGCATGCCAGTAGAAGCATATAAAAATCACATTCGGATACAGATATACAGTTTATCCTCTTTTTAGTTCAATCATATCATATTCAGTCAGTCTTGTCATATCATGTCTGTCATGTCGCATGCATCTGTTGTAAAAAGAAACCGTGTCTGTATATTTTGAATAGGAATTGAGAGATCAGATTGTTGTCGAATCATACTCAAAAGCTTCTAAATAACTTTCTATAATAGGTTCCAAAGCATTTGAAACCAAACCATGCGTATAAACCAATGTTCATATAAAACCAATTGCCTCTCTTACATCCTATGGTGTCTATCTAACTTAAATCTATTGTTATATACATATATACTAGAAAACAACTAACTGTAGAAACAATATATCTACTTATAACTTGTTAACATATGAATTAAATGAACATAATACAAAGAAGACAGCTTCAGATTGAAACAAGGCTTGGAAACAAAGAGTTCAGACATATAAACCAATAATATGTATCATTGGAACACATGTCTACTTAAATTCAACCTAGCTAACATTTATTAATACTATAGTATAAAATTATGAACAGCAAAATCTTAAATACAACACATAGAATTAAAGATATTTAGATTTTAAACAAGATATATAAGAGCTCTAGAAATCAGTATATAGGTTCAAAACAGAGTTGTAGAAATCAGTATATAGTTTCAAAACATAGGCATCGTTATTACTTACCTTAGGTACAATTTCAGCAGAAACACAACCTCCCCTCAATTTCCCCTTTGAATTCCCCTTAGTTCTGCACCTTACTTCTTCTTCTTTTCTGTAGAATTTTACCTTCTAACTAAACTACTAATCTATTTACTTGTTTATATACTTATGTAATTAATAATATAAGTAACTTACTAATTTCATACTAACTAATTAATTTACTAACTTATATACTTAATTAGTAATATCATTATATTAACTTATTAGTTAATACTAATCATTTTTATTTAATCTTACTTTAATTAATTTGAATTAGTGTTAATTAACAAGGATTAGCCTTAATTTAATTATGATTATGTTTAAGCTTATCTTTAGGACATTTATTCTAATTCTAGCCTAGGTCTTGCCACTTGTCGTGTGTAGGCTTAGGTTACGTTTGACTAGAATTTTAATGGAAATCTTGTAAATATTGAGTTTAATTATTAACTTTACTTTATAACTTATTTACAAGTTTGTCATTTATTTATTTACATCCATATCCCATTGATTCGAAGTATCTCGCCTCCGGATTTCCATACATGTCAATCAAATTCTATCATAATTTAAATCAAGTCACATATATGTCCAACTAACCCTAAAACATGCTTAATCATTCAAATTGGTATGTTACATGTTAAACATGCTATAATTAAAATATAATTAGTGTAATCTATATAACCTCACCTAACATATACTAATCATCCAATCATTAATTAATTAGATTCTAAGATAGCCTACTTAATACTAACAATCCCTAACTATGATTAAGATCGCTACACTAGTTAGTTAAATAAGGTGAGACCTATAATTAACAAATAAAACAATAGTAGCAGCAGTAGTTAATTAGCCATAATTAAACACAATTAATTATTAATTAGTTATTACTCAAGATTTAGAATATTATAATTATATCTAATATTGACTTACTATAATTAGCATCTATCATTCGTACCTATCATTATTAATACCTGTATTTTAGATAACTAATTCAGGTGTCTCATGTAATTACTTCCTTACATGGTTTACCCTATCCAACTAATCTTTTAATTTTTTTTAACTAAGGAATGTTTACTAATAAATATGTTCAGGGTACTTGTGAAAGGGAACTTCAAGGATCTTTCTGTATGGTGATTCGATATTTCCTTTCTACATCGTTTACTTCGAATCATTTTATGTGTATCCTTTCACTGAACAAACCTAATTATTAGTTAGCTATATCTTTACATTCAAAAATTATATAGGTACTCATATAGGTGGACATTTATATACACACTTATATACTTACAAGTATAAACTATATCATAATAATCATCTATTTATTATCTAATTAACTATGTTTAGTGATAATCCAGGTTGAGGTCACTACAATTGTGCAATCGGGGGCATTTAGAGGGCTCTATATGAGTTATACATCGCCCTGTGAGAGTCCGAATGAGATTCCTTTTGAAATTGAATTATACCTGATGAAGTCGAATGTGAGACTTTAATCAAAGTGCTTGAGAGTTGTGACTTGGATTGAGGAGCTCAGGTTAGGTGTATAGATTGCGACTAGACTAAGATCCATACAGTGTTAGAGATTGGCATACTCTTGGCTAGGCCCAGGGCTCCACCATAGCATGTGTTGCATACCACATGTGCTAGTAGCAACATTACCTTACGAGCAAGTGAATGGATCCCTATTTCGTTGATGTGTGAGATTAGGATGATCCTTGAATGAATTAGCTTATACCTTTATTTACCTTTGATCATGTCGTGAAGTTAGATCTGATGATCGTTACTCTAGCTTACTTTCCTATGGCCATGCATCATACGGTCTAACATGGGTTTGTCTGGGAAAATAGTTAAGTCGAAGCTAGATGGCACAAGGCTTAGGGAGGACTATTTGACATCACATTCAGAGATATACGATTCATACAAATATGTGCTCATGTTTTAAAATTTTCATTTTGATGTTTCACATCTTTTACTTATATGTATCTGATATATATGTAGACTATATGAATTTTTTTAAATGAGCACATTAATATGAATCTAATGGTTAAGTATAGATATTTGTGCCTAGGCTCATGAGGGGTTAGAAATACTCAATCTGATGTGGCCAAATGAGTTTGGAGCATATGCAAGATTTTTCAGAGTATATCTTCATGTCAGTTTTATGAAACTTGATATGGAGTGGCTCGCCCGTTACGGTTATACACTCAACGACCTGTATGATTATCATCCATGATAGAAATATAAGATGTATATGAGAAAGATGCACAGTTAGTGCTCACTATGGACGAGTAGGAGATAATGTTGGATTTATGTGTTGGGTCGACTCGGTACTACAAAAACTATCATTTTCAGCGGCGGTCAATAACCGCCGCTAAAAACAAATGAACCACCACTATTTCCTTTCATGGTGGTCAGGAGATGTGCAGAAGAAGATTGTGTAGCGGATTGTTTTAGTGGTAGTTACAGTGGCGGTCATAAATATGTGCCGCTATAGTTCACATCCTTACCTGCTGTCAGTAACCACCTCTACTTGTTGAAATTCAAAAACTAACTTGGACCACTAAAAGTTACATATTTTATTAGAAAAAAAAGAGTGGATCGGATTTCCTGCTTCTACTTGAAGTTTCTGGTCATCCTATGCTCTCCATATAGCTTCCCCTGTAATGTAAGAGCGATAGAAATCAAATCCCATAAAACATACATAACCAAAACGCTAATAAGATAATCAAGACCCAAATGAAAGTAACAGAAAAGATAAAAAAGAAAGAGAAAATACATTGGATTTCCTTAAAGTTTTCGGTCTTCTTGAGCTCTCCATAAAGCTTCCCCTATAAGCATACTAGAGCATCAAGAAAGCACTTTTAGATTAATAGACGATGCAGAATCAACCAAAAAAAATCGAAAAAACAATTATCATAACAATCATGAGGGTTACTGAAAGAGTGATATAAATCAAAATCCTAAACAAACATAACAAAAACTCTAATAAGATAATCAAGATCAAAATGAAAGTAACTGAATAGATAAAGAAGAAAGAGAAATTACAAAGGATTTCCTGCTTTTCCTTGAAGTTTTGTAAGAGGTTTTCCCTCAGATTGAGAAAATGGGGAGGAGATGAAAAGATATTAAAGGAGACTATATATATACTCTTTGTCCCGCCCAAATAGAAAGGTTTAGTGGCGGTTAAGTTAGAACCACCACTATATGACCTATATAGTGACGATTCTATCAGTACCGTCACTAAAAGTTTCATCCCGCGTAAATTTTAGGCGGGATTATTCCCTCTCAAATTAAAATCGCTTAGTGGCGGTCAGGTGAGAATCGCCACTATAGGACCTATATGGTGGCGGTTCTCCTAGAACTGCCACTTAAAGTTTCATCCCACTTAAAATTTAGGCAGGATTATTCCCTCCAAAACTAAAATCTTTTAGTTGCGGTCTGGTGAGAACCGCCACTATAGGACCTATATGGTGGCAATTCTAAAAGTTTCATCCAGCGTAAATTTTAGGAGGGATTATTCCCTCCCAAATTAAAATCTTTTAGTGGCGGTCAGGTGAGAATCGTCACTATAGGACCTATATGGTGGCGGTTCTCCTAGAACTACAACTAACAGGTTCAACCCGCGTGAATTTTAAGTGGGATTGTTCACTCTCAATTAGAATCATTTAGTGGCGGTCATGATAGACCCGCCACGATAGGACCTATATGGTGGCGGTTCTCCTAGAACTACCACTAACAGGTTCCACTTGCGTAGATTTTAGGCGGGATTGTTCACTCTCAATTAGAATCATTTAGTCGCAGTTGGGATAGAACTGCCACTAATTAAATAGGTAATATTGTGGGGGTTTGAACATTATCGCCACTATGGTTTCATCCCGCGTTAATTTGGGCGGGATTGATCCTACTCAAATTAGAAACATTTAGTGGCGGTTAGGTCAAAACCGCTGCTATATGCCCTTTTTAGTGGCGGTTTGAACCTGATTGCCACTAAAAGATTCTATATAGTAGCGATCCTGACCTGACCGCCACTAAAATCTATTTTTAGAGGCACAATTTTATGACTGTCGAGAATAAACAGTTGGTAATAAGCTACTTTTTGTAGTGCAGGTCCCCACTTAAATATGGGACATCTATGCTTGGTGAGAGACCAAGTATGGCTTGGACTCAATCTTCTAATTTGTTTAGGAGAGAATCCAAAGTTGAGTGGAGTTGAGTATTCTATAGATAGAAGACTCCTCCTCATCTCCCATAACACTGAACAAGTTAGAGACTTCCAACCCTAGAGAATCTCTCTTTTCTCTTCATCTCTTCTTCTACCTTGAGATTTGATTTCTGATATTACCTTCTCGTAGAGAGATCTAATCATTTTTTAGTGTGAAATATTTTTAGTGTGGAATATTTTGTGCGGTTCTAATAATCACATATTTCGATATGGGACGTTTTCCGATTCTATAGAGATATTTCACTGCATATGCGGATTTGTGTGCAGCGAGGTATCTGATTTGGTTCATATGTAACCTTCACAATATAAAAAGATACACTCATCGATTTTAGGAAGAAGAAATCCCTATAATAAAATCATTAAATTTTATCACACAAAAAATGGCAATAAAAGAAATGGTGTAAAAAAATGATTAATATTTAAGGACATGAAGAATAATGTTGAGGTTGTTAGAAGAATTAGCGATGGATTAATGTTAATTAAATTAATTTTAAAGTATGATATTATTAACATCATTAATACCTATGCACCTTGAATAGGACTTGAAGAAAATATTAAAAAATAATTTAAAAAATTAAATTATTTATTAATACAGAAAACGGAGAGAGCATACTTTTTGTGAAATGATGTTTTGTAATTTACGTTGACGGTAGAGGGTATTTTTATAATTATCACAATGTGCCGCAAAGAGCATACCCGTTCCTAGACCAACTCTCTGATTGGTTCATTCTCTTTAAAAAAAAATATTTTGTTGTTTTGTTTTTAAGAATGAACCAATCACGGACGTTAGTGTAGGAACGGGGTTCAGGATTTGGGCGCAGACGATTCGGAGCCTGGTGCGATCCGACATCCTTTAGTGGACGCTACTCGCTGTAGTACCGGCGATCGATTTCGGGCGAGTAAAAGAAAGCGAGTGGAGTTTGCACCTCGTGAAACCCTAATCACAGAATTTGGAAACCGCTTTCCCACTCGCCAAATCCACTCGCGAGCAATTTTCAGTTGCAGATGCAGATATTCTATCCCTTGCTTCCATGATCAGGTTCTTCATCTCAGTCCTCTCTCTCTCTCTCTCTCTCTCTCTCGCTTTCTCTCTCTCTAGCTCTGTTTTTTAATTGATTTGATTGTTTCTTCATGCATTTGTGCTTATCTGATCAGTCTTATGTCTGATTACTGTAACTATCTCCTTCAATATCTATTCAATTGTCCTTGAATTGCATCATATCTCGTTGTCTCTTTTTTTTGTTCTTTTTTTATTGAATTATACAAAAATCTTACTTATGATGAGTGATTGATGTAGAAAAGTAAAAATAGAAAGATGAATTTCTGGAAATATCATAGAACAGTACCCATGTCTCTGCTTAATACCCTAAAACAGTTTTTTTTTTCCTGTTATTTTTTTCTTTATATCATAGAAGTGGTAATGGTTTGAGCAAGCCCCATTAATCATGCTAGTTTAATTATTCAAGGAAGCCCATGATCAGTGGCTGCAAAAAAAATTCACAAATTTCTCAATTTTAAATCCTACATATATAACTAAGTTTTCCTTTTTAGTTGAATTAACAGCATTCTTAGTTGTTTAATTCTTGTTCTTTGAAGGAAATTTTAGAACCATTCTAGAAATATAGCAACTAAGACCCTATTGAAAAGCCTAGTTTTCTTCTTAGCTTTAAATTAACGGCACATATGCTGACATATGTTGAACACCCAACAGTAGCAATCGGACAAATTTCAACCCAAATGGACCATTGAAGGCTTAGTTATTAATGTAACTAATGCTGCAATAGGTTTCCACAAGGCATTAAAGCTAAGGAAGGTGTAAAGTAATATCGCAAAGCTATTCAGAAATCTTAGGTGCCACCCAATTTCAAAGTCTTTTGTGGATGGTAGCTCTCTGAGGTAATACGTGATGTTCCATGGAGTAGGGCTGTAAATGAGCTGAGCTTTACCCAGCTCGACTCGGGCTAATAAATCTTGAGCAAGGCTTGGGCTCGACTCAAGCTCTTTAAAAAAATTTGGGCCCGGGCTCACTCAGCTCAGGCTCATTAAAATATTTTGGGCTCAAGCTTGGCTCGTAAAAGCTCGGCTCATAAAGGGCTCGACTCGCAAAAAAAAACTTAGCTTAGTACAAATGCATTAATATTATAATTGATGATTATTATTATATATGATATAATAGATTAACATGTATGTTTAATATTAATATATGATATAAGATATAGGAATATGGATGTATAATCTCATATACAAACCTAGCCGAGCCTACCCAAGCTCGGCTCAAGCTCGTTAAGATAATGAGCTTTTTTTGGGACTCCTGTAGAGCTCAAGCTCGGCTCATATGAGTCAAGCCCAAGCCCGTTGACAGCCCCACCTTGAAGTGTAAAGTCATCTCTTTTCACATTTGCATGATGTGTAGGCATGATTGGTTCATCCTTCCTAGAAGTAGATCGGGTGTTTCCTTGGCATTTTCAGGAGTTAACGAGTCAATGGACTGTGAGAGGGATTGTGATTTGTGGACAGTTGTGGAAGCCTATAGCATGTGTTGTGTTATAGTCTATTGGGGATAAAAGGAGAACATCAAAGATAAGTCCTCACTTATTCATCAGTGACATATTTGGATCATAGAGAGAGGTCACTACTCCGCTCCCCCTCATAGGGTTATTCATATAAGTTGGAAACTCCCAAACATGGCAACAATTAAGCTGAATTTTGATGTTTTCTCTGTCAAAAAGTCATGGTCATCAAGAATTATATAAGCTTTTTGAGATTGTGCAGCTAGGATCATTGATGATGGAGTGCTCGTGGAAGTTGGTCCTCTTAGTTCAA
>JAUPMG010064311.1:2399-13405 GCA_031762675.1 Pachysandra terminalis | reverse complement strand
GCCGGACATGGGCTTTCAGCGATGGAGGCTCTCGAGCTCTACAGATATCACCCGGCACATATGATGAACGTGTCTTCCAGGTTTGCAACATACTTAAGATCGCCACTCCTCATATTACAATATTTACAAATATATGTTATTGTTAAGAAAGAAAGATAAACAAGTTGAAGAAGAAATCAAGCGCACACAAGATACATATTTAATGGTTCGACAAATAGTGTCTACGTCCACGGAATACATACCAGGTTCTACTATTCTTTTAAACTCAGAAAAATTGTTGCGGAGTGTAGCCACGAAAGAAGGGACAAATTTTCTGTGAACCTGGGTTGTGTGAACCTCACACGAGGTTGACACTTGTCCCAAAGTGGATCCTACAACTAGGATGCGGATGCGTGATATGTGAAATAATGCGAAAGGGCAAAATCATCTGAGTTGCTTTATGAGGGCCCTCGGGGTTATTTCACATATCACGCCCCATATCAGGGCGTTCATAATAGAGGATCCGCCTCCCTACTAAAAAGGATGACTTACATTTTTAAAACTCTAAGAGACCTAATGAACCTAAAACTGGCTTCTCCTTAACCTGTGATGGCCACCCTTTTTTGTGGGTCCGATTGGGACAAGTGTTAACCTCGTATGAGGCTCACACAACCTAGATACACAGAAGATCTTCATCTCGAAAAAAGTATGATAAATACCTTGTAGTTATGGTTAAATAGAACCATAAATGAAATTACTATTATACCTTCAACCGCCAGAAAATTCGGACGGCCGACTGAGTTGATGGCTGGATCATCAGTACTTCGCGAATGCCTTAGTAGCATTAGTCTCCACATAACAACAGTTGCATATCACTGAATCAGAAGAAACTTGTGTACTTTTATGTGTTGCAGGGATTAGATTTTGTGATATCCGAGGCGAAGAAGTACGGGATCCGCTTAATTTTGAGCTTGGTGAATAACTATAACGATTACGGAGGAAAAGCACAATATGTTCAGTGGGCGAGGAATGCCGGCGTGCAAATTAGCAGTGATGATGATTTCTATACTAATCCAGTGCTTAAGGGTTACTACAAAAACCATGTAAAGGTAAGTAAATTTGTGTCTATTTGTAGCATAATTGATTTGATTTCCTTAATTTTCTCTGATTTGGACATTGTTTTATGTTACAGAGAGTTCTAACTAGGTTCAACACAATAACGAGAACAGTTTACAAAGATGACCCAACGGTAATGGCGTGGGAACTCATGAACGAACCTCGTTGCCAATCTGACTATTCAGGAAGAACTTTAAATGTAAGCCTTAAAGCCCCATTTTGGAATTAGTAACTCCTCAAAATCTAGCATCATGTAGCTTACATTTGACATGGCATGGCAGGGTTGGGTTCAAGAGATGGCAACTTATGTTAAATCGATTGATAATCAACACTTGCTTGAGATTGGTATGGAAGGATTCTATGGAGACACAATGCCAGAAAAGAAGCAATTCAATCCTGGTTACCAAGTTGGAACTGATTTTATTAGCAACAATCTTATCAGGGAGATTGATTTTTCTACCATACATGCTTATCCTGATATTTGGTAAGTACCAAAGGAAATTTTGATTGACTACTGTATTATTGCAAAATAATTTTATGTCCGGATGAAGTATTTGTTTTGTATCAAGACATCATTCAAAGTAGGACATGTTTGTTTTGTAGATATGTGCTTCTTCACCTATCATGCATACATGACATTGGCATGTCATGTGCTGAATGATGTCAGGATACATAACAAATATTTTGTCCTCCCGTCCATGGACGTTGGTAAGACATCCCTCAAAAGAGGAGTGGGGAGGATTGGGGGTTCGATTCCGTGTCTCCCCTTTGGGGGAGTGGCGAGTGACCACAACATGGAGAAAAGAAAAAAAAAACTCACTTATTATGCCTATTTACAGGACTACCCAAAATATTGTTAAGAAAGAAAGATAAAAGTAGATGAAGAAGAAATCAAGCACACAAAGACATAGATTTACGTGATTCAACAAATAGTGCATAAGATTTACGTAATTCAACAAATAGTGCCCACGTCCATGGATACACCCTAGATTCTACTATTCTCCGAAGCTAAGAAAAAAAAAAGTGTCGCAAAGAACAGCCACAAAAGTATTATAAATATTCTAAAATTAGGGTTAAACATAATAGAAGTAATTACTATTATACATCTAGAAAATTCGACGACAGTAGTAGCTGGATCATCAATACTTCCCGATTGCCTCATCAGTCTCCACATAACAACAAATATTAAATTCAGATTTCAAACTACCTCCCTCCCAAGTATAAACATCCAAAATGGTTACTTCAACCTCTCTTCCATCTCAAAAATTTAATAACAGTTAAATTTGTTTATTACCTTACAGGTTGTCTGGACAAAATGATAATGCGCAAATGGCATTCATGCAAAGATGGATGTCAAGCCATTGGATAGATTCAAGGATGATATTAAAGAAGCCATTGGTGTTTGCTGAATTCGGAAAATCGAAGAAAGATCCAGGATACAGTATAGGTGTTAGGGATTCATTCATGAACACTATCTACACAAGCATCTACAACTTTGCAAAAAGTGGAGGAGCCATTGGAGGGGGACTGGTTTGGCAACTCATGGCTGAAGGGATGGATTCAAACTTTGATGGGTATGAGATAGTCTTATCTCAAAATCCCTCAACAACTGCAGTTATCTATAGACAATCCCATTTGATGACGGCGCTTTAGAGATTTAGAATGAAGTTAGATACTTGATATGAAATAAAAGAAGCAGTAGATGCAATTGAGAAATTTTACTCCAATTGTATGAGCTTTTTCTTTCTCTCATTTCCATTTTTGATTCGTTAAGCTTGAATAAAATTGATCTATTATTATTATTATTATTATTATTATTATTATTATTTTTTTCACTCTTTAGTGTCGGTTATTGGATTAGTATTAGTTTAATTAGTAGCTTATACAGTAT
The DNA here is from genome assembly GCA_031762675.1 of Pachysandra terminalis. Lineage (NCBI taxonomy): Eukaryota > Viridiplantae > Streptophyta > Magnoliopsida > Buxales > Buxaceae > Pachysandra > Pachysandra terminalis. The sequence continues at coordinate 10,419 of JAUPMG010064311.1, read as the reverse complement.
CATTTTGTTTTCTCTGTCAAAAAAACGAAAAGGCTTTATATGTTATTGTTTTTATCAATAGGTGTTTTTGGGCAAAAAAAGGTGTGTTCTGTCATAACTGTGCAATTAATGAAGGCAATACTGATTTTTGGGTTTTTGTATCCTGGGGCGACGTGCTAATTTCTGATGCACTTGTTTAATTACTGCAAAAGCGTGAATCGTCTTAAAGAGAAAGACCGAGTCGTGCCTCATCCTTGCAAAATCAGTGTGATTAATTTTATTTATTTATTCTATTTTTAATTAGTATCCAGAATTTTTGAATCTGAAGGTAGATAGACCAATAATTTTAAGACGATTTAATTGTAATGGCAAATACCATTGTTAATGTTCAATCCTGTTTATGATCCTAATGACCAGAACAATCCCTTTAGATTTGGTGGAGCGCTCATTTCAAGAGATGGAGAGAGAAAATGTTATTCTATTTAACCCTTATCAAAGTTGCCTATGTTCTTACTAAGAAAGATATTAGAAAAACAGCTACTGGTACAACCAATTGAACAGAGTCAACTTATTGACAAGAATATGACTACATGTGTATAAACTACATCCACAATCATCTATTTAATGATCTCTACGCTTCTATGCAGTTCCACACTACATCCTCAATCATCTATTTAATGATCTCTACGCTTCTATGCAGTTCCGCCCCTGGGTGGGCCCCACTAAGAAGAATAACCTCCATTTCTAAAATTCTAAGAGACCTACTAATGAATCTGAAATTGGCTTCTATTTTAATCGATGATGGCCACTCTTTTTTGTGGGCCCATCCAAACTCATTTGACGTTCACATAAGATTCACACCGCCCAAGTTTACAGGCCAATCTGACAATTCCAAAATTTCATTAATGATTTGGATTGGTGACTTCATTATTCTATGTGGACAAAAAGGTCTCGATCTCACCCAGTAGTTAAGCCTGCTGAGGTATACCAGAACACCTTTAGGTCATATAACGTGTTCTAAATTGATTCATCCATGTTAACTAATCATGTGTGTAGCATCGGTTTATGTTAATGATGAGATGGACATTTGGACGGGCTTTTGGACAAGGGTTTTGTAGCTGCAAACCAATGTTTAAAACCGAATTTGTAGTGAACCGGTGAGATGCTGATTAGGGGTGGCAATGGCCAGGTGGCCTATTGAGTCTGGTCTTATATTTGGTCAGGTTCGGACAAGGGTTTGTAGCTGCTAGGACCGAGTCGAGCTGAAATTTAAGCCCAGATTACTTTTTTGGATTGAGTTTCGATTTATGTTAGATTAGTCCGGCTCTGTCTGACTCGGTCTGGCCCGACCCGAGGATGTGAACACTAAGTAATATAAAACTTCACTTAAAACTCAATGTTAGTTCAAACTGAGCTAATCAGGGAGCCATCATAAACATACTTTATTTAAAAAATAAAAATAAAGAAAGCCCAAATTGTTTGGTTCAATCGGGTTGCATCTGGTTAGATCCCATTTGTATCGGTTTAATGTGATTGATATATCAGTTTTATAATCTGATTTGGTCAAGATTCAAACCGAACTTTTGAGATATCTGGTTGATGGTTTTGCCGGTTCGATCCAATTTTTAAAACACTGATGCAAACAATTTCGTAGGCACCCGAAGGAAACAAATTGATATCTCCTTTAATCTTAAATGTGTTTGGAACCTTAGATTTTGAGAGAGAGAAAAGAAAATGTTAGAGAAATTATTTTCTTATGTTTGATCGAAGAAAGAAAGAAACGGGATAAAGAAAATAAGCTAAAAAAAATTTCTTTGGGGATCAAAACTTTTCTCAGAATAAAAAAAATTAGAGATTTTGAGGAAAAATAAAAAATTTACTACAAATACTGTCAAATATTCCAATCTAACCCTAAACATTTCTTGTATTTTCTTAGTAGCCAATCAACCTTCCCGAAACATATAAGAACTCGCCGAAAACAATGATGGAAAGTTATTGAAATTTGATTGTATTTGGCTTTTTCTTGTTCTTAGCTTGCTCTTATTAAATTTAACCACACATATCTATTATTCACAATTATACTACCTTGTGCTTATTTTTTCTTTCTTCTTTTTGTAGAATCTTGTGCTCTTACATTCTTCCAAACAAATACTTCCACTTCCATATATTAACTTCTTGTCTTTTTTTTTCTCTCATTCTTTTAGTAAGAAGATGTCAAAATATATTAAGAATTTAATAAAGAGAATTTACATATACGGATAATAGCCCTCCCAAAACAGTCACCCATTAAAATCTCAGTTAAACAAAATGAAAGTTTATCAAGTCAAAAGTAAGAACCCTTATCAATAGCGAAATTAGCTAACTCGTCGGTAGCAAAGTTGACCTCTCTAAAATTGTGAGTTACAAGATAATAATCAAACTCTCGGCAAGACAGGTACGAGCTTCATCCAAGAGATCTTTTATTTCCTAAACAAAAGTGCAATCAATCAATTTCAACAATTAATGAAAAATCTCTTTCAATTTCAAGTCAATAAACTCCAAACTTCTTAGCCATCTTCAACTCTTGCAAGCAAACTACCGCAGTCAACCAATATAAACGGAGGACCCTCGTAAAATCATTTAAAAAACTTTAAATGCTTGACAATCAACACGATACGATACATAATCGACTCGTCGATATCGGAAAATAAGACCAATCACCAATAATCACGTGGCAAACCAGAATAGTTGGTCCAACCAGATAAATAAAGACTCGTGGTTTGAGTCTTGTTTTTTTTTTTGGAAGAGCCTGCATTGAGATTCTTTTGGTGCGAACTTCTCGAAGAACAGCAGCCATGGACGAAGCTTACGAGCTCGAAAATCAACAGGTTATGAGGGTTTTAGAAGCTCTTAAACAAGCTTCTCACGACTTACAGAGCAAACCCAGTTCAAGAAAGGACGATTCCAGTGCGTCCGCCATTAAAGCACTGTTAGAGCTCGACACCGGAGCGGATAACATCCTCTCAAACGACCCATATCTCTCTAACCTTTCTCAAGACCTAGGTCATCTCAAAACCCTTGTGGATAACCTTAAACGATATCAAGGCTACAGCCTCCGATCTTTCCTCCACCGCCAAGTATCCAACCACGAGATCTCTCGAGTCGCCGGTTCAATCGAGAACGAAATCCAGGCCTGGATCGATCGGGAAAGCATCGAGAATCTAGTGAAAGCCCTCCAATCCTCCATCGACGAAGACGACAAGGTAAAGCTTCTGACCCAGTTCGAGAAACGGGTTTCCCAGGGTTTCAATCGGGATTTACAGGATTTGGTTCTGAAAGCTAAGATCTTTTCCTTACTCGAATCGATACTCTGTGATTCGAACGCCCCGAAACGGATTCGAGAACAATCAGCTCTCGTCGTGGACGCTCTGGTTCGATTCAACAAGAATGTATTCGTGGGTCAGGTTCTAATGGGTCAAACAGCTCGATCTTTAATCTCCATTAGCTCCAACACTTCGATTCAAGTCCTCTGTTCGCTAATCAAATCAATCAAAAGCCCCCTCGTCGACGAAATCGAATCCAACGGAGAAATCCCCAAAATAATCAACCTTCTAACCCTAGAAGAGGTTTCGATTCGAGTTATAACTATGGATTGCGTTCTCGAAATTGGGTATGTCGGGAGGAAAGAAGCGGTGGAAGCGATGCTTCAAGAGGGGTTGATTAAGAAGCTCGTGGAGTTGCAGAGATCTGAACTGGGTGGAGATTTGATCGACATGGGTCGATTCGATGAGAACGAAAACACAGAGGGTGTTCGTGTTGGTGGGGTTGAGATTGAATTGAAATCGAGGAAGGAGGAGAGCACAGAGAGGAGATTTCTGGAGAGTCGTCCGTTCGCGAGCTGTGTTGCGAGGTTCGCTGTACAGTTAGAGGTAGGAGAAGGGTTGAGAGAGAGAGAGAAGAGAGCGTTTAAGCAGGAGATCTTGAGGAGAATTAGAGAAGCTTGTGATTCTGAAGCAGGGTCGGCGACGATACTTGCAGAGGTATTGTGGGGTTCTTCTCCTTGAAATTAGATAAGAATTAGAATTAGAATTAGAATTAGGGTTAAAAAAACATTTTGTTTATTTGTTTGTAATTTATTTTTTATTGAGGCGTATATATAATTACATAATAGATAATATAATATTTGTTACTGTAAAATAACTTTGTACATCATAGCGTGGATTAGAGGCAAGGTTTTTATTCTTGGGATCGTGGATCGGACCGGTTCGGTTTGATCCCGATCCGGATCGGCGATCCGGTATTGAATCGGCTGATTCTGGTCCGATCTAAGTTTTGGATCGTCTTTCAAAAAAAGAAAAAAAAAATCTGTTCAGTCCGATTTAGTCATTGGATTGGTCTGGATCGGCCGATCCGTATCGGTATCACTCGGATCGTCCAATCAAATACCCATTGAAAAAAAAAATGGATTGGTTGGATCGGATCGGCTGATCTGTATCGGTATTGGTGATGCACAAATCGGTAAATAGGATCGGTTTAAGCCGATTTAACCGTCGATCTCTTCGTATAGTCGATTTGTGTCAGATAAGGCCTTTTGAGGTTCAGGAATGCTCTAATTGCTCGCCTAAACCGAGTTCGGGCGGCGCTACGTCGATTCCAATAAACACGAATTTCGAAATAATGTAGAACACAATAATACAAGATTTTACATGGTTCGACAATATCGCCTACATCTATGGATTGCCACACGACATTCATTCTTCTCACTTTATTCTTGAGAAAATATTATATACATGATACATTGTAGAAAATGCATATAAGAAAAAGAAGGGGAATGATAGAATTCTCTATTTTGTTAAAGAATGATGCTTCTCGTAGTATTTTTCTCCTTCTTTCTTTCTCTTTTTTCTCTCTATCCCTCTCTTTTTTCTGTCCCCGAAGTGAGAAAATAGCCTCCTTTAAATAAGGAGTTACTTTCTCTCATTGAAGAGATGTTTCCTTTTGAATGAAAAGTCACATCTCTTAAATGTAGAGCTACTTATTAAATGCCTCAAAGAAAACTGTCAAAGCATTCAAAGAAAATTGTTATAGCATTAAATGTCCCAAATAAACATATTTAAATGCTTCAAAAATAGTCATGACATAATAAATGCTTTACAAAACTGAAATAACAATAAATGCCAAATCTGTGAACAGTAAATCACATGAACAGTGTCATGTTTCATGAATAGTGATTTCAAAATCATGAACAGTATTTTCGAAATGATGAGATAAACAGTGTTCTCGAAATGGTGAACAGTGTTTCGAAATACAAGTGAACAATATTTTCGAAGTTCAATGAACAATGTTCTCGAAATGATAAATAGTTCAGTATTTTCAAAGTGATGAACAGTGTTTCCAGACTTCAATGAATAGTATTTTTCAGATTTCAAATGGTCTAAATTATACAATAAAAATTCTACTAATAAAATGGTGCCACATGTGTATTTTAAAAACCAGTCATCATCAATATCGATTGGATCGGTTCGATCCCGATCGGACCGGTCCTAGTCGATCCCAATCCAGACTGATCCTTGAAACCATGAATCAGAGGTGGCAATTAGGCGAGTTTAGGTCAGGTTAATAGGGGTAATAACGGGTTTATTACTCAATCCAAACTCATCCATTTAATAAATAGGTTGAAATAATCAAACACGCACCCAACCCTCCTTAACCTGTTTGACACGTCTTGACCCATTTAATTTTATTAATGTTTTTATTATTTTTATTTTAAAATATCTCATCTAATGTCTTGTATAATAAACCTGATTATTAGTTGCAATGATATTGTCATTTAATACTTATTTTTTCTATAATCTTATTTAATCTCATGTAAACAATAATAATATAATATAACTTACAATATTCTATTTTCCTTCTCTAATGCTCTAGCCTCTAGCAAGTTAGCAACCTCCATGTATCATATGAGAGAGAGGAAGGAAGAGGAAACATGGGTAACAAAATATCTTATCCTTTATGTATGTGTGTGTGCATACATATATATTTGTAAGATATACTAAAATATTGTTTATTTACGAGTTGAAAACACTCAACCCATACCCAACCTATGGGTTGAAAACTTAAACCCAAATCCGCACACATGCACATGCCTGGCACAGACTCTCCGTCCGAATCTGTATGTTTAAATGAAGAGCAAATTGTCTTGGATATTTTTCTGCTATTTTTTCGACGGTACCTATTACATTATGCCACGAAGCATCAACAAAATCGGTAATCAGTCATTTAAAATCCTAAGACACAAATCAACTCAGAATCGGCTTCCTCCTTAACCGGAATAACTAGTTACAAGTTCCTTTGGTGTCTACGTTGCCATTGGTATCACCGAAAATATCACCTACGGTTTTCTTTCCTCTAGATGTGTTTGAACTTCCCCAAGTTGTCAAGCTCAATTTGGTTAAACTACGACCCAACCCAAACCTTCTTCTTACTAACCCTAGATTTTTATTTTTATTTTTTAATTGGTCTATGTAAGCAAACCCCACTTTTATGTAGAGTTTGAGTATTGATGGTATTTATCAAAAAATCAAAATGTCATAACAAATGCTGAGAGATTCTATAAAACAATCCATAATACATAGCAGTAACAACAACAACAATGCCTTATCCCAATTAGTTAGGTCATTAACACGAATCTTGTTTTTCCATCCTAATGTGTCAAAAACCATTTCTTTGATTATATTCTGTTCATTTAAATCCTCGCTAATTAGTTCCATTCAAGTTTTTTTTTTTTGGGTCTTTCTCTCGCCCTTATAGATCCTTCAATGCATCTTTCCCCATGCCTTCTTATAATCGCTTCTTTAATCGTTATTCTATAGGCTTTAAACTACTTTCCTTTATCTTATTTTCTATTTAAGCAATATATAGACACTCTTGAATATAGTCATTCATTACTTTATTTTTTTATAGTCTTCCCACACATTCATTTTCACATCATAATTAACCTTAGAAATGCTCGTCTTACGCACTTGTTGCTTCTTTATTGCTTGACATTTTTCTCTATACATTATAACATGCCTAATAGTGGTAGAGCATCATAATGTTACACTCTAAAGAAGCATTTCTTCACTTAAAGCCATACAATTTTAATTTTATGTGCAAAATCTTCATCAATATCCTCTTTTTTTTTCATGGATAATTGATCTAAGATGGCGAAAGTGATTACTTTTAAGAATCTCACATTACTCGATTCTTACCATTTTTTTTTACCTCTACTATTATTATTTTGTACTAAAGTTACACTTTATATACTTAATCAATATTCAAATTATTTTAAAACCTTTTGATTCCAAGGTACACGATATTTTTAGTTTCATATTTACTATCTCTTTAGCTTGGTTTATCAAAATCGTATCATTTGCAAATAACATACACCAAGTCACCTCTTAAATATAAGTTGTAAATTCATGTATAATTAAAACAAAAAGATTAAAACTTTTAGCTGACTATATTGATTTAATCCTATCGTTATTGAAATCTTATTTGTCTCAACACCCATCACGATTAATTACTATAATTTGTGCGCTACTCCTTTTCTACCCAAAATTCACCGTATCAACTCTCTAAGTGTTTTATCATATACTTTATGTAGACCAACAAAAATCACTGGTTAAGGTAGAAGCCAGTTTAGGGTTTTAGAAATGCAAGTCACCTTTTTTTGTGGAGTCCACTTGGAGACAGGTGTCAACCTTGTGTGAGGTTCACACATCCAAATTTACAGAAGATCCACGTCCATTTCAAAGGTTATACTTCTTCAGAAAAAAAATATATAAATTTATCTGATCCAAGACATATTAACTGGCTCCGCTAATTGGACATTTTTTTTTCCTGGTTATCTCCAAACCAATGGTCACTCAACCACTTTCCCATAAGGGAGACACGGGTCTAACTCTCCCCACCCCATCCCTCTTTCGTGCCGGGATCTTCTGTGAGCAGAAGTCCTGTGAGCACCCTGTGGTCTAGAGACAACACCCAAGGGGTGAAAATACCAATTTACCCCTTGGGTGCA
>JAUPMG010064291.1:0-10688 GCA_031762675.1 Pachysandra terminalis | reverse complement strand
TACACAGAGGGTGCTCTAACGTGATAGGGTGTCAACCCAGAAAAGCCATGCAACTAGACGAGATAAAAGAATGCGATGCACCAAATTCAACTAACACGCGCACAGGAGTGTGAAACAGAAGAATGATACCTTCTACCACGGCATTGGTAGCATTGTCATTACGAGGAACATCGGCATCCGTCAAGGCGTGAACTCTTCCTTGCTGAGCTGTAGGTCATCCGTATCTCCTCAGTCCTTTGCAGAATTTTTGTAGATGTCCTTCCTTGCCGCAGTTGTGGCAAGTCCTCTTGTCTCTCCCAGGGAACATCTGATCCTAAGGTGGAAGGGGATGGCATATCACGTCACGTGCTGGCGCTGCAGGTACAACAGGTATTGCTGGTGCTGCCGCATCTCGGGGTGGTCTTCTAATCGTTGCTGCCTGTCCCAACCTGGTCTAACATGATATGGCTGGTATCTCCCACTGCCACTGCTACCGCTCCTGTCTTATTTGGGTTAATCCCTCGATGCTCCGGATCTATCCATGTCTAGCTCCACATGCCTAGCGCACTCAAGGACTTTAGCGTAGGTCTTCAGACGCTGAGGAACAACTCTAGATCGAATAGCGGGCCACAAACCTTCCTCGAACTTCGCTGCCTTGTCAACCTCGTTAGCAACCATGTGAGGTGCATAACGGGACTGCATCGCGAACCGGTCTTCATACTGGGCCACAGTAAGACTGCTGTCACGCCCCGCACCTCCAGACATACACGTGTCAGCACGTGTGTGGTCTGGACCGCGGTGCTATAACCTTCACCCTCAAAGGTCAACGATTTCTCTTCATATTCATAGTGAGGGTGAAATTCCATTTTAATTATCTTAGAGCAATCACATAACGTCTAAAACAGTTCTCAAGACTTAAATACAATAGTTCAATCCAACTGGCATCATCTAAGTAAATGCCCCAAAATAGTCCTCAAGACTTAAATACAATAGTTCAATTCTTATGTACATGTCCAGCTATATAACATCTAATGTAAACCGACAAAATAATACACGTCCAAAATACAACCCAAAATGCATCATAATGAAATACATCCCGGTCAAAAAGAAATATACATCAAGAACTCATATAGAGCTCACATAAGACAAAACCCATGGTCGCACTTGTCAACGTCATAACCATCGTCATCATACACTCCCTCAGGAGGTGCGTCACGTGAATCTCTACGGCCTGAAAAGTGTTCAACGGAAAGGTTGAGCTAAAAAAAATCAGCAAGTAAAGTATACTAACGTAATAGAACAAATAGGTTTTCACATGGCCATGCAATCATCGTCATGAATTCTATATCATGAATTTCTACGTGACATGAATGCATAAGTATGGATGCAAGAATCAAACCCCAATGGTTTGGCCACTAGTGTCTTTATTTGGTGTCTTCTTGTCAAGAAAAATCTAATTGCACGGGTCCGACAAACACTAATCCATTCGCACTGGTCCGGCAAACATTGCCTACCAATTTTTTACCTAATGACTTCTATCATTTCGCGTCAGACCCGACCAGCATCCCTAGTCATCATTCCTATATAGAATGGATCGTCAAGTCTGGGATACTGCCGATTTCATGTGTACAGCATGGTTTTAAGTGATTTGCGACCCTCAGGAATACAAGTCCTGCGTTTCTTTTTTTCTGAGAACTGTGGCAGAGACCATATCTCATATCCCACTTCCTTGTTCAAGGGCTAAGATCATTCTTACTCCCCTTTGCGATAACAGGTGCCGAGACCATTTCTCAAATCCACCCTTTTTCTTATTCAACCTTTTTATTTCTATTTCCTGAATTACTACTCGTTGTTGATTCTCACTCAAGCATTTTAGGGTCTCTAGATTGTTTGGCCCTCACCCATGCTTCCAAACTATTCTAATATGAATGTTTTCCATAAGTTCACAATCACTATAACTAAGCATGAACAGTTCATATATGAATACATATACTTTGTGAATAGTAAGCAATAATTAAACATTGCCCTATGCTAATACATGTCTTTTTATTTCTAACACATTTCAACATATCATATTTTAAACAACAATGTACATGGAAGCATTTCATCATGCTAATTTATGCTTTCATTTCTATAACATCTCAAATATCTCTAGGTGTAAACAGATATAAGAACTTGCACACCAAGGGTTTTCAAAACAACCCAAAACTAGGCAGAAACAAAGAATCGATCGATCGACCTGGGTACCGCTAGCCCAGAACTTGGTTTTTACCCAATTTTTTTTCTTCTGTACGTTTTTTTTTTATCTTTCGATCATTCATGCAACACCCAAAATTTTTTCATAACTTTCTAACATAATTTCACAACCCAAGTTACTCAATAGCACTTACATTCAATATGCAATGGTTTACATGAAGTACAACTCACATGTAAACCGATTTTTAAGCAATTCAAACATTCCTCATCGAAACCATGCAAAACCCCTAAACTTTCTATTACATTAGTATCTCTACTTACTTGGTTTTGTAGCTCACAATTTGTAAGAACTTTCTGAGTAAAACCCTTGAAACCCCTTTGATTCCGCTAGCCTCTTCAATCTCGCTTTTCCCCACTCTCTCTTCTCAAGCCAAGCACACTTCAACTTCTTCCTTCCAACTACTTCAGCAAACATTCACCTTCTTCTTACACCAAGAGCGTCACGTCCCCTTCTTCTTCCTTGACAAACCAAGAAGTTTTTCTTTTCTCGTCAAAGACAAAGCAAAACCATCTCACATTTGCCTAGCTTCTCCAAGAAGCTATGGGTTCTACTAAGGTTCATTTGGGAGCATACTCCCCTTTGGTATTGTTAGCTTCTTCAAGAAGCTTGATCAAAAGACAATTTACCCTTTTTTAGCTTCTTCAAGAAGCCAATGGACTCCTAGAGTCCAAACAGCAATGCGCCCCCCCCCTTGGGGTATTGCTAATCTCTTTTTAATACAATATCACTTCGACATTACTTAATTGAAGCAATACACACATATACATATACAAACTGAAATTTCTACTCTTATGCTTACCGGGGTGTCGAACTCTTTTCCAACCACACGACCCGATCCGTTTCTAATCCAGACCATCCTAAGAAAAGATAAAAGAAAAGAAAATTTCAATTCCTCAACTTTTAATGACACAGGGTATTACACCTGCCCTGCTCCAGATGCATGAATTCAGAAGCCATCTGCCTCCTGTAGCTGCTCGGTAGGTAATTCTCCAAGAACTGGAGACGAAACTGCTCCCAAGTCATCTCTGATGTCAAGCTCCTCTTGATCATCTCCCATCAGTGGAGAGCTTCCCCTTTCAATAGGAAAGTCCCAGGGATATGCGCTACTGCTCCGGAAACTCCATCGTCCTAAAAATCCTCTCTATATCAAGGAGCCAGTCCTCTGCATAGTGAGGCTCTCCTCATCCTGAGTACGTCGATGGTGTTAGTTTCTTGAACTTCTCGAGCCAAGTCATAGCTATACCCTGTACTCTTCTCTCATCCAACACTGCCTGCCGCTCCATCTAATCGCACTGATACGTAGCCAAGTCACCCAAGATCTGAAACACGTTCGCCATCTGAGGGTCTGCGTCAGCCTCAGCCCTAACAGAATTCTCTCCAACGGAAGCGTTCCTTCTCCCTCCTGCCATCTAAACACCCGAACAACCATTTAGGTCTCACGAGGTACACCTCCTAGTAAGTATAAGCATACACATAATAGTCACAACAGCAATCAATAGCATGCAACATACAATCCAATAGTGATTTCTATGTTTCTCCACCTAATCTTCAATTTCTATGTGATACCTAGCACTAATAGTCTTTAACCAAAATCATCCATATTCTGAGAAAACCTTATGCTTTGATACCAATCTGTCACACCCCAAATCCGTAGCACTAATCCCAATGAGGGAATTGCACGGATATCAAGGTGAGACCTTTGGGATCCACTACTGGACCGCGGATTGCTACCACAACATAACGCACATAAAAGTAATGAAGTAATTTCATTCAATAGATCAGAATGTGGAAGCTGACAACTATATAAAAATCCAAAGTATAAATAAACAGTACTTGGCCTCAGCAAGGCCTAAACAAAATAAATCCAAATCCAAACTGCCACTACGTCTAAAGGATCCTCACAATACGTCAACTACATAAATCAAACTAAATAGTCTAACTCAATCCAGAGTGAAGGGCAATAAACGGAAAGCAAAGCAAGCAAGCAGGTAAAGCAGCAAAACAATACATGTAGCAACTCCAACTAGAGTGGACCTTCCTCTTCCCATCCTACAACATAAAACGTTACGTGAGCTTATAATTGCTCAGTAAGAAGCAAAGGAATGTTCACCCGTCCTCTCATAGAATCAAGCACAAAGGTTAGCACCTAATAATCCGATAATAAATACGATAGTAAAGCAAAATAAGGAGATGCAAGATGAATAGTTTACGAGATGATATGAGATAACATGAACACATGCACATGACCTAGAATGAATGCAATGAACAACATACACAATCAATGATAAGGATGCAAAATGAGATGAACTGAGATTAATGTTTCATGGTAAGCACACCTCATAACACTCTTCTAACGACAAGGCCACTTTAGGACGTATCCAAGGAATTACCGGAATCCCCTCTCTGTTCCAGACGCTAACAGATGGCACGAAGGCTACCATACAGTGCAACTAATTTGTGAGTAAACAATACTTGAGGGTTAGTGAATCTGTATAGGCACTTGCAAGCATCCTACCCTAGTTTTTGTGGGGAATTTCACCCTACAAGGTATATAGTCAACCCAGTCGAGAGGCATCCCAGTTGTCTTTCCGTAGATTTCCACCTCCCAGACTACTTACCACTTGACATCAAGCTAGTATGTAATGCATTTAGTGGATATCAAGTGAAGTCCTACAACAAAAACCCGAGTTCCCATTCACTCGGATAATCTGATTGCATATGTTCACACGCTTCCAACGTTATCACAACAGTACAAATCATTAGCAAGGATCAACTAAGATGAAATGATGGCAACCAATAAATCGGAACTCCAAGATTTACAAACCATGGTCAAGTCTTGCACCCGAAAATCAAGAACGATAATGGACGAAGCCCTTCACCATCCATCCAAGTCATCCAAATGAATCATTACTTACTATGCAATCTACAGGATTTTCGGCAGAGGCGTCAGTGGACTGAAGCCTGCTGAATAGCCAAATTAGTCTAGAAAACAGTCTCTATTGGTTTAGTGGTGGGTGGACAGAACCTCTCTGTGAAATCTGGTGGTCGTTGGCAGAGGCGTCGGTGGACCGAAGCCTGCTGAATTGCTGATTTTTTCTATAAAGTACACTCTGTCGCAGAGGCATCGGTGGATCAAAGCCTGTCAATCTACGTAAATCTCAACTTTTTCTGGGTTTTTCCGTGGGTTTTGAAATTCAAATCTAGGCATTGTAATACACTCCAAATCACTTGTAATCACATATAAACCTCCAAAAATATCTTTAAAACATATCAGATCACACAAAACGCATTCAAACAAGAATGTAATCATTCAATCAATCAACAAATCATATATTCTATACATTAAAATATAGGGCATTGATTTCAATCAAAAACTATGATCATCCCTACGCAACTTACCTGATTCAATTAGAGTCTTTTAGCACTCTTAGGAACTCTCTTCTTCTAGCGAATACGGGCTGCGTTCACCTTCTCGTTCACTTGCTTTGGCGTGGAAGTCCTCCACAAAGTCGTCTTCTTCTTCCTCTCTTTTTCTCTCCAGTCTCTCACAAAAGTTCAGATCTGAAATTTCAGAGCAATAGAAGAGAATAAAACCCTAAATTCTCTCTTATAAACTCATCCAAATCTCAAACCTAATCTTCCAAATCAATCACACGTTCACTACGGGACGTGCGTTCAAAAAGGAAGTTTCTAAGATTGTTTTTATTTCATATTAATCAAAACCCCATACTATTTATAATATCAAAACAACCCCAACTACTAAATAGTATTTCATATTAGCATTTTAATAATACTACATATATTAAATAAATGCTAAAAGTTTCCTTAAAATTTGAAAAACTTAAATCATTAAATGTGGGTATTCTATTAGTGGATTTAGGTCATTACAGTAGTAACCCTAACCCAATAACTAATTATTTAAAGTTAATTTAATCTTAACTCAATTGATTAAATGAGTATAACTTAGAAATACAAACCAATATATATAGAAACTCAGATTAGTCTATCCAAGAATAATCATAAGCAATTAGGATAAATTCATTTTATAAAACTAGATTTGGAATGCATGAACCTATTATCTTAGATGTGCACATTAATAACTATGGTTTACAGTTTAGCTAAAATGGTAATTACAAAGGAAATTTGGGCGATAAGAATAATTTATGGAAAGTATAAAGGTTAGGGAGGAATTAGGAAATTTTGGATTGGTTGAGAATTGGCTTAGTCATGTGACCCATGTGCTATAGGATTAAGGGGTGGTTTAGTAATGTACTTTGAGGTTTGAATTAGTAGGAATTAGACTAGGAAGTTTATAAGGGAGTTTATATTAATAGAAGTTTGATATTTGAGAGGATTCTTAATGGGAAAGTTGCCTAATCAGTTGGGTTTTGTGTATGGAAGGTTTAGAAGAGATTAGAAAGGAGTTTGGGTTAATTAGGAAGCCTAAAAAATGAGGGTTTGGGTTGAGGACGTGAATATTGCTTTTGGGGATTGGGAGACTACTGTTTGAGGTTGTAGAAGAGAAGAGAATAAGTGATTGAGAGAGAAGGGAGGCTGAGACTAGATCTGGAAAGAGAGAAGAAGCAAGAGGAAGATAGGAAGGAGATACGAGTGGAGGAAGCAGACACACACACATGTCGGATAGCAAACTAACTGTAAGTGTTCATCCGTTGTATAGTCTTCTTATGAGATGATATTCAAATTAAGCTTTGGGTCTATGCATATTCTTGTGGATCTGTGATTTGAATACATATTTTGGGATTCGAATACATATTTTATGACTCGAACGCATGTGATCTTGTTTGTATGTGGATATAGTTTTTGAAATGATTTTTATATGATTAAGTATGTTATCTCAATGTTAGATGGCCTTTAGAATTGAAAAGAATCAATTTGAAGAACTTTGGTACGTTTTCCAGAAATCTGGAAACTGTCCAGAATAACGTTTGTTGGTAGGTACCGATACACCGGTGGACCTACCAACAGGGGGTATTTTCTAAGGTAAAACAGCGCATCGGTAGGCACCAGTACACCGGTGGCCTTACCGATGGACTGTGGTGAAGGGTACTACCCATCGGTAGGCCTCGGTACACCGGTGGACCTATCGACAGGGACCCATTTCACGTGTTAATTGACCCACCGGAAGGTACCGGTACGCCGACGACCTTGCCGGTGAGACCCTCAGTGTTGTACAAACTTGGACTTATTTGGGGATTGATGTGGTTTGTGTTCCATTGGAATTTGGGATTTGGTTTTCGGACCCAAGGTTGGATTAGAAGGCTCATGCCTACCGGCGGGATAACGACTTGGTGTTCCCCGATTGTTGGCAACAATCAATTACCCTTGGACTTGACCACTTTGACCTTGGAATACTCTGTTTTGGAATTTGTTGTTGTGTGATCATATGGGAATCTTAGGATGGTATCTAATCGGATTATTAGCGTGTATGGGCTCGTGGATAGTTTTCATTGATGACTATTATAAGGACCTAAATCCACTAAGATATCGCCCATATTTAATGATTCAAATTTATCTGATTTAAAAATATTTCTAGATTTATTTACCATATAAACGAATTTATATGTAATATGTTTGGTTTTGTAATATAATTATATGGCTAGGGGTTACTTTAATAATTTATTAAAGTAATGGGTTGATTGAAAATTAAAATTCAATTAGTTTAATTTGGGAGCTGTGCGCAGGATCAAGGAGATCGTGCGAAACGGTTATGGTAATCGTGGGTTTCTGTTTTTGCAAGTGAGGTTTAAGAGATGGGGTTTCCAATCTCAGCTCAATCTTGCTTTAATTTATAGATCTGGGATTTGAGAGGGTTGCATAGGAGAAAAGAGAAGAAGAAGAAGACGATCATTGGAATCTAAGGTTGCCGGGAAGTTTGTGATCATTGCAGTCGTGATTTGCAAATAAAGCCATCAAAGGAAGTTTCTCCAGACCTTAGAAGACTCAGGTGAGTTGCTGGAATGAATATAACTCTCTTATCGAAATCTACATCTCAAGTTCTTGATATTGAATGATGATTGTGTTTTTCAATGATTTCTATGTTTGGATCTTCATAATAATGATTTTGAGACGCATGTGTGATGTTTGTACTCGTTTTCGATGTTATGAATGTGAATATATGTTGTTTGAATGAGATTGGATAACTTAGATTTGGATTCCGAGACCACGAGAAAAACCCAGAAAATTCCTAGAATCGCACAGTTCGGCAGACGTCGGTACACCGACACCTCTGCTGATAGAGAGCACTTTTTAGTTCATTTTTGCTATTCGGTAGAGGTCGGTACACCGACCACACCACCGAACACCCTGTAACTCACAGACACACTTCGGTCCACCCACCACTCCACCGATATAGACATGGTTTTAGTTCATTTTTGCTATTCGGTAGACGTCGGTACACCCACTACTCCACCGACGACTCAGTACTTTACACAGTTGGTTGGGATTTTTTGAGGATGACCTAGGTGAATGATGAGGGGCTTCAGCCGTCAATTTTTGTTGATTCCGGATGCAAGATTTGGCTGAGAGGAGTCAATCTTGGTGTTCCGAGGTTGTTTTTTCCGTCATTCCCACCTTAGGTTTGATCCAGTTTGGCTGTGATGAATTAGTTGATTTATATGATTGTTGTTTTGCTGTGATAATGAATTTGAGGCTTGTGAATGTGTGCAATCATATTATCCGTGTGTATGGGCGCTCAAATAGTTTCTGTTGTAGACCTTCATTTGATATCCATGTTTAATGCATAACATACTAGGTTAATATCAAGTGATTAGTGAACTGGGAGGTAGAAATTTACGGAGAAACAACTGCGATGCCTCCTGTTGGGTTGACTATATACCCGTGGGGTGAAAGGGCCCACTTAAACTAGGGTAGGATGCCAGAGTTCATCCTATACAAGTTCGCTATTCCTTGAATATGGTACTATCGTAAATTAGTTACTGTATGGTAGCCTTCGTGCCATGGGTTAGTGCCCAGAAGGAAGAGAGGACCTCCGGTAGTTCCTTGGACCACGTCCTAAATCGGTTATTGTTGTGAGAAGCTGCACGTAAGGTCCACTTATCAGGAGATGTTAACCTTAGTACATTCATTTTGCATACATGTCATTAATTGTGTTATTACTTCTCTTTGCATCCATCTTTAGACATGTGAATGATTTCATCTCGTCCTAAATTACTCATTTGTTATTGGATTATTGTTGTACTAACCCCTTGTAAATTAAATCCATAAGAGGGCGAATGACTATTTCATGCTTCTTATTGGGCATCATAAGCTCACACAACGTTTTATGTTGTAGGATGGGAGGAGGAGCGACTACTCTAGCTGGATCGTGTTGCTTGTGGACGTGGTTGTTTTCCTTAAGATTGAATGTTGGCTCGTACTTGTAGGGGAGTTAGACTTATAACTTTGAAGTAATCATGTAGTTGATTCAAACTTGTTGGTTTGTTAATGTTGACTTGTTGATGTTCCGACCCAACTGAGGCCAAGGATTTCATTTTGAATTCTTAAGTTTCAATACTTTTAAAGTTTGTTGTTGTAGTACTTCTGCACTCTGATTCAATTTTAAATGACAGTATCTACTGCTTTTGTTTACTAATGGTTGTGGTAGCAATCCGTGGTCCAGATGTGGATCCCTAAGGTCTCACCTCGAGATCCGTGCAATCCCTCATTGGGAATCCTGTCATGAGATTTGAGGGTGCGGCTGGTTCGCCTGTTCCGGATGAGACTCGTCAAATGGTTCCTGACGCCCCTGGCCCTAGGGTTGCCGCTGCAGGTCGCGCGCGTCTCGCGGTAACTTCATCAGGGCAAAATTAGAGTGGGAGAACGACTGCTCTTTGAGGAGCCTGCCCTCAGCACTGGGTCGGATCCTCCACTCCCTGGCCGCAGCGCACATGAGGCACGCAAACGGTAAGGCACCCCTCCGGGTGTGTCGATAGTACCTGATGATATGGTTTATCACCAGGGATGGAAGGTAAAGTGGTGTGCCGGACACGACCATGGATAGCACCCTGGCCATGAAAAGAGTGAGCTCGCTAGAATAATCCGAGCGAAGGTATACCGAACGGAGAAAGATAGCGTGAAGGATGCGATGGGGCAAGAGGAGTCTAGTAGAGACAAGTGCGTTACCATCCTTCCAGGGAACATCCCTACCACAGAGGATCTCAGTCACAACCTGTCACGCCCCGGATCCCGGTGCCCGAATCCCGAGGTGCGTAGCACAGATCACGAGGTGCGACATTCGGGTTCCCAACCATGGATCGCGGCTAGCAACAACCAACCAATAGTAAAAGTCTAAAATTTCTTTCATAAACCAAATCAGAGTGCGAAAAGTCCAAATAAATAAATTAAAGTTTGGCTTTAGATGAGCCTACAATCCAAATAACCATTTAACTATCATATTACATCAAATCTAAACTATTAAATTAAAAACAGAAAA
>JAUPMG010064270.1:0-13407 GCA_031762675.1 Pachysandra terminalis | reverse complement strand
ATGTGCAAAACTCATTCTAGTAAATGTTAACCAAACATCTATTTATGTTAGAACTCATTTTGTGACATGCTAACCAAACACAATCAAGAAACCTTCAAAATGAGTTTCTGAATGGGTTCCGTGAATGAGTTCCTGGAATGAGTTCCTGATTCCAAAATGGGAGCCAACGACACCTAAGTTAGTTATATAAGCTCTAAGCTGCAATAAGTGCTTACAGAAGCAATGCCAAACGCCACCGAAGCTCGACTCGAACCTGAATTTGTCCCGTCTCGTGTTCGTGGAAGTTTTTATGTGAGCCTTTCTTATTTTCTCCGGCTCTCGGAAGCGAAACGCTACGATGGAGAAGAAGGAAAGAGGAAGCTTAAAGCTGAACATCGCCATCATCCATCCCGATCTCGGAATAGGTTTTTACTTTTTTCCCAAACAGAAATCGTTTTTCTTTTCTTTCTTTCTACAATCGAAAGTATTTGGAATGATATATGCGAATGAATTGATCTGTTAGCTATAGTTTTCTTCTGATCGGTCGCTTCAATTCAATCCAATTCTTTCCGATTTTGATCCGCAAAGAGGTTGATGGACAGTGATTTTTCTTTTCATTTCTTTTCTTTTGATATTTTTCTACTTCCCTAAAAGCAAAAAAAAACGGGTTATCTCTGCTCCGGAATCAAGAATAAAAATTATATATATACGTATATATTTTTAGTTCTAGTTAGGTGTTCTTACTTGTGTTTCCGTAGATATAGTTGTTGGAATTCAGTAATTTACGTTTAAAGACTCGTTTCCTAGTTGAGTATAAATGTTGGAATTGATCAGTTAGCTCAGATTTGAAGAAAAATAGCTTTTGGAGAGATTCTGGAGGATTCACAATCCTAACTTGGTAACCCACTTGGTTATTTCCCAGATTAGCCAAATGACCTGCACCTTGGTTCCTCTTATGTGTGTGTGTGTATGTGTCAAACCTGAAATTCTTCAAAATGGTGAGCAAAGTATAGTTCTGACTCGGTTAGTGTAGGGTTGCTCAATAGTGCCTTCGACAGCATCTAGAATTAACTCAGAGTCTCCTAAGACAATCTTTTTAACACTGGTAAACATTGCCGGTTCAACTCCCTTTCATGCCATCCATGCCTTGATGACAATTGACATGGTGCAACTATCCAATCTGAGTGCACTACTGTTACAAAGATGCTATTGTCATCTCTGACTAATAGCAGTAGCCAATGCCACATAGTTCTTGTCTTTTGAAAGCGCCATCGAATTTTACCCCGTACCAATATTGGTATGGGAGAGGGTGGGGTGCCATTTCATGTGGTATAACTGATACTTTCCTGTTGGGTGTTCAAGTTACCATGACTATTCGGTTTCTCAAGCTTGTAGCATTAGCATTCCTGTGCTCCTGAGCATGCATGCTGACGACACATAAGGCGTTGCTTGATAAAATTTGCCACGAGACTTACCTTCAGAGGCTTAAATCCCATTATGACTACACCCTCAAATGTGAGGCTCATGCTTTGAGTCTCGCCTTATATTTGGGGCATGCACATCATAAACTAATTAAACTTAGGGATCGTGCCATAAAATGGAGACAAAAATCCATCGATTTTTTATATTTTAAATTTATATTTCATATATCAATTTCAATGTTTTGAGGATTTTAAACTTTTTGAGGCCCTATTTCACAATAAACTTTTGCTAATAGACATTGAAGGGATTTGAAGCCACTGATTTTAAACATTGTTTATGTGAATCATTTGCAATCATCACACCCAAAATTTGCAGAATGTATTGATATCTAACTCATGCTTACCAATATTTATATTAACAATTGGATAAACCTTAAATGAAATGATTTCTTGCTTCAATTTTTTCCTATTATTTGATATATTACACAGATTATCTAGAAGTTTCAAATCTTCCTTTTGATAATTGAAATCTTGGAACTAGGCAGATTTTAGGGAATATGTATTTCTGCATTTTTTTTTTTCCACTGATGACAATTGATTTTTCCTGATTTATCTTTTATTTTTCTGATTCATGTGTATATATATTCTATATATCTTGGAATTAGACAGATTTTAGGGAATATGTATTTCTGCATTTTTTTTTCCACTGACGACAATTGATTTTTCCTGATTTATCTTTTATTTTTCTGATTCATGTGATATATATATATTCTATATATCTTGGAATTAGACAGATTTTAGGGAATATGTATTTCTGCATTTTTTATTTTCCACTGATGACAATTGATTTTTCCTGATTTATCTTTCATTTTTCTGATTTATGTGTATGTATTATATATTTTATGTGTTTATTTATTCAACAAAAATGCATGCTCGTGAGGCTTACACGTCATGTTTTAACTTTTGTTTTTGGGAGTCTTTGGGTAATTAGTTGAGGTATTCTCCTGCTTTTAAATTTCATGCATTTACATTTTTTTAACCTCATGAGCATGGCAAAATGGGATCTGTGCAGCTGAACCAAGATACATGGGAAAATCTTAATAGATAATTTATAATGATGAAGGATTTATCATGGTCCAATATACAAATGCCTATTTTTATCGTTGGGTTGTCATGCTTTTGTACTACAGGCACTTGCCTTTGGTACTAAGATATGGAATGTTGATGTGTAGGTGGAGCTGAGAGATTAATTGTAGATGCAGCTGTTGAACTTGCATCCCATGGGCACAATGTTCATATTTTCACTGCACACCATGATAAAACTAGATGTTTTGAAGAGACTCTTGCCGGTATGAATTTTTGTTCTTTTATCTGAGTTAGTTATAGGTGCTACTTTGACTATTCAAAGTGAACTGGTGCACTTTGGAGACAGCCTCCTATTTCTCTCTTTTCTCTTATTATAGTGAGAAGAACCTACTGTGGAATTAAAGCATACCTTTTATATTGCTGTAGCTTTTTTGTAAAAGCCTAATGTTTGCAGGGAAATTGATATCTCTTAAATATTATTTTGCACATTGGTATGGTTTTTAGGCAACAACCACAATATGTTTAGGAGATTAATTGTACCGTCAACAAACAGGAAAAAAAAAAACTGCTGGAAATGATTTACCCCCTTTTGTATGTCAAACAAAGAACATAAGAACAGTAGGAGTGTGCTCTTTGAAATTCGAGGTTCCTTTCTTACCAGGCTTTTGTCTATCATGTATGCTTAAGAAGACAGGAAAAGGATTAATCTCTAGCTCATCAACAATTGTCTCTTTTCATATCCAAGAACTATTATTGTTTTATCACATTTGGTCCGTCAGATGGAAGTGAGTGGAATGAATGCGAGAGAGAAATGAGAAATCTCCTCTCTATACAATGCGATTCATGTTATCAATTTTTTTTTCTTTCATCATTCAAGTCTTGCGCGCCACCAGCTAAAATAACATTCCTTGTGGTTGCAACAAAAAAATTCATGTATAGGAATGGCTAGGGATATTACAAAATGAATAAAAAAGAAAGAAAGAAAAATCCACCACACAATCCTTTTTTTTTTTTGGTAAGATAGACTTGATGTAGAATGAGTTATGGATGGTTTTATAGAGAGGCAGGACCAAAAGAAGCTGATCTGGAAGGCTAAACGCTTACCTTAACTTTTAAAGAACATAATGTATTGGAATAATATTGTATATGTTCTTGGATTTGTTTCAATGAGCACCGTGATCGGGTAATTAGCAAACTCATTGAGCTGGTTTTTGATTGCCAAGAAAGGCTGTTTCGGGGTCGAAATGCACTTTTTGGTCAAACTGTGCAATTTTTAGTAATGTATTTTAGAAGTTAGTTTGAGATCTTATTTGTTTCGGAAGAGTGTAAATAAGTAAATTGAGGTTAGTGAAGGAGTTCTAATCGAAATATAAATTTTACTATTTTTGGTCAATTTAGAGATTGCATTGTAACAATTTTATGAAGTTTCAGAATAGGAAACAACTGAAAACTTTTCAAGTTTCTGTGCAATTTTTAGTAATGTATTTTAGTAGTTTTAGAAGTTATTTTGAGCTCTTATTTGTTTCAGAAGAGTGTAAATAAGTAAATGGAGGTTAGTGAAGGAGTTCTAATCGAAATATAAATTTTACTATTTTTGGTCAATTTAGAGATTGCATTGGTGGCTGATTACTTGGGGAAATTGATCATGAAGGCTGAATCTTTGATCTCATTCAAGGAGTTCAGGTTAAGGAGGGGGCTCCTCGCATCTCTCATTTACAATTCACCGATGACACGTTGATTTTCTGTAGGAACAAACAGTCAGATTTGAAGACACTGAGATGCATCCTTGTATGCTTTGAGGCGGTGACGGGTCTCCATACCAATCTGGCGAAATCTGAAATTATAGGGATTGCGGATTGTGCTTATCTGAATCAGTTAGTTAAATGACTGGGTTGAAAAATTGGTTCTCTTCCATCCGAGTACCTTGGTCTCCCCTTGGAGGCCCATTATAAGGCGAAAAGTGTGTGGAACAAGGTGATTGAAAGGTTGGAAAGAAAGTTGGCACTATGGAAAGCTAGATATTTGTCTAAAGGAGGGAGATAGTCCTTATTAAAAGCTCCTTGACGAACTTACCTACTTATTACATGTCTATCCTAAAGATTCCAACTTTGGTGACTAGGAGGTTAGAGAAATTACAAAGGGACTTTTTGTGGGTTGGAAGGGAGAAATCACAGAAATATCATCTTGTTAAGTGATAACAAGTGTGTTTAAGGAAGGATGATGGGTGTTTGGGCTTGAGAAACCTATCACAATTCAACATGGCCTTGTTGGCTAGGTGGTTATAGAGATTTGGTGAAGAGGAGAATGTTTTGTGGAGGGTAGTGATTGGTGCAAAATATGGGGTGGAGGAAGGGGGTTGGGAGACCAAGATAAGTAGGGCCTCTTATGGGGTGGGGCTTTGGAAGGCTATTTGTTCAGCAATGGAGGCGTTCAATAGTGGAATAAGGTTTAGAGTGGGGAGGGGGACAGAGTGACGCTTTGGAAGGATGTTTGGTGCGGTAATGAGCCACTATTGCATACTTTCCCGGGAGTCGCCGCTATTTCTAGAAATCTAAACTCTTTAAAGATCATTTAGTCAATGATGGTTGGGATTGGTCTTGGGACCTCAATTTTAGAAGGAATATCTTTGATTGGGAGATCGATGAGGTCTCGTCTCTAATTGCTGACATTCATAAAATAAAATCTAGAGAGGGCGGAGACTTGAGAGTTTGGAATGGAAGTGGAGATGGTGGCTTTTTGGTTAGACAATGCATCAACTTACTTCAGGGTTTGCCCTTGAGAAGGGGCCTTGGAAGATTATCTAGAGTGCGAGGATCCCGTCAAAGGTATCTTTTTTTTTCTTTGGACAGCTGCGTTAAACAAAATACTTGTGATAACCTCAAAAGGAGAGGGTGGGCAATGGCTTCTAGGTGTTGTCTCTGCAAAAAGGAAGAAGAGACCGTCTCACATTTGCTTCTTCACTGTGTGGAAACTAGGAAGATTTGGTATTCCTTTATCAGAAGATTTAACCTTTAGTGGATTATTATCACGACCCGAATTCTAAAGCATGACTCACACGTACGTGAGCATGACTCTAGGATTCCAAGCCCGACTCTCACCCTCAGATCAACCAAGCTCATACACCAAGAAGAGGGTGGAAAACCACAAACACCTCAGAGAAATCCATAAATGCAATAGGATCCACAGCGGAAGCTAACATCATCATAATATAAATGAATCAAAACGTCTAAATGGGCCTCACATCCAATCACAATCTGAATAATACAAAGCATAGCTAATCATCATAGGAATCAACCACTCCCTCACAACACTCTCAAGCTCTCTCACAACATACCTCTCAAAATACAAATAAAACAAAAGGTCTAACTACGCAACGACCTCAAGAGTCCACCTCAGCAATCCGGGACGAAGTCCTGGTCGTACCTCTCGTACTCACCTGAAATGTTAAGAGCCAAAAAGGCTTGAGCTACGCGCTCGGCAAGTGTAATGTACAAATGCAATGTAATAATCAGGATGACCATGAATATGCATGAGATGCCATGATCAATGCAGGGTTCATTCATTTTATGCAATGACATGAACACACACACACATATATATACATAGACCAAACACGATGGTCTCATCAAACACGTGAAATGCACATGAATGTTATCAACTTTGTGTTGTTTGATGTCTCACGCTTGATCCCGGACTACAACACTGCGTATCACAATCACTGATACACGGCCCCTTTCTGGTTAAGGATGCATCGCCGATTCTGTGAGTAAAACATAGTTTTAGGGAGTCACAACCCTTGGGAAGTCATGCCCCACCTCTATTTTTGATCATGGGAACGAATCCGAGGCTCACCGAGATATCCCCCGTGTACATCATACACACACACAACTAAACGGTCGTCATCCATATATATATATGTGTGTGTGTGTGTGTGTATAAAATATATATACAGGTATCCATGGGCTCTTGGGGATGCAAATCCTTCACCCTCAAAGCATATTAGATTTGATCAATAATAGTTCCTCTTTGGGACACCAGAGATCTATGTCTCTCATTTGGCACTTCACCCAGAAGTCCAAGTATCCTCACATCAACCCCTGGTCCTTCATAAAGGATCCAAGGTGGTCTGGGGTCCAAGTCCTCACAAGGATCGGTCATGCATGCATGTCCATTAGATGAATGACACTAACAAGCAACTACATGATATGCAACATATTATCAAGTGGAAAACCATCACTCAATCTAAATATGTTGAATCATAATATCCATAAACTCAAGAATTCATGATAGAAATGCAAGAGTGGCATTCTATATAATCACATCAATCTAAGCACACATTTCATCCATGAATTAACTAGTACATGATGTACTACAGGTCATGTATAAGTGTGTGAGGTTCTAGCTTCATTCCACTAGTCCAGTCACAACATCAAGTCCAAATAACATCATCAAGCATGATTATGTTAACACCAACAATTCACGCTTCACACAAGTATTAATATGAAGCAAAGGCTCAAACAATACGGCATAACCATGGCAAGTCCGGGTATCAATCCCCCTTCCAAAGGACTCCCAAAACACCACTCAAACATCCACTGTCGGCGGGTCCCGTTGGTGGACCGAAGTACTCACCGACAGGGTCTCAAAGGTCTCATCGGTGGGTGCCGTCGGTTCCACTGACCACCCACCTACCAATAACTAATACCAAGTCTCATTCACCGTCGGCGGGTCCGTCAGTAGACCGACGACCCATCGACCAAGTCCAAAAATCTCTCCTTGGGGGTGTCGTCGGTACCACCGACCACCCACCTACAATGTTCATCGGCGGGTCCGTCGGTAGACCGACTACCCACCGACTAAGTCAAGTCCACGTCTAAACGTCTCATAGGTGGGTGTCGTCGGCACCACCAATCACCCTCTTACATCTCCGTCGGCGGGTCCGTCGGTAGACCGACGACCCACTGACCAGGTCAAAGTCCAAATCCAAGTCCACTACCATCGGTGGGTCCGTCGGTAGACCGACGAATCCACCGA
The DNA here is from genome assembly GCA_031762675.1 of Pachysandra terminalis. Classification (NCBI taxonomy): domain Eukaryota; kingdom Viridiplantae; phylum Streptophyta; class Magnoliopsida; order Buxales; family Buxaceae; genus Pachysandra; species Pachysandra terminalis. Next base: position 5,887 of record JAUPMG010064270.1, on the reverse strand, counting down.
CACCGTCGGTAGGTGCGGTCGGCGGACCGAGCACCTACCCACCAATACACTAAACTTACAATTCACTGTCGGCGGGTTGTCGGTAGACCAACCTACCCACTGACAGGGTTGCTCTGCACTAGGTTTCGTCGGCAGGTGCCGTCGGTGGACTGATGCACCCACCGACGGACGCGATTTTGGGGTTTTTGCCCCAATTCGCCCCATCACTTGGGTTTTCTGAAAAATCTCCACCTAGGTTAACATTTGTGGGTTAATTTAGGTCGAAAATGGGGATTAATCTCAAGGGAAAACACACCAACATCAATGCTCAACAATACTTAACAAATCGAACAATCAATCTAAAAAAAATTTCAAAATTCAGCATGAGATAGTAAATTTTAACCTAGAACATGAATCATCAATATTAAACCACCAAACATGATTATCACAACGAAATTTGATGTTCATAAACATTCAAATCATCATCACAAGGGCACGAGGACATTCATTCACAATGAACCATGGGAAAATCCCAAGAACACATCACAAGTGTACACAATACACTTACCTGTACAGCAATCTCCTCTCGAATGAAAATGGGTTGGTCGAACTCGAGCTTGAACCCCTCCAGCCTCTCTTCTTCTCCTTTGAAACTCTCCTTCTCTCCTTCTCTCTTCTCAGCCAAAACTCAAGAGACCCTAACCTCAAACCAATTAGATCTCAACCCTCCATTGCCTCTTGGATGGGAGAGTAAATCTCAATCATCCAAACTCATTAAATGAGTCAAGCTATGGTGTGGGTCAGAGCACACAACAAGGGTGCACCCAAAAGAAGAATTGGTCACCAGAATTGACCAACAACCACCAAAAACAAAGAAAATTACTGAAACGCCCAAAAAGAAAAACAAAATTTTTCCGGGGCGTTACAATTATGCATGAAGACTTCAAGTCAGTGTTGTGTAGCTGGGGTAGGAAGACAATGAAGAAGGGGAGGAGTAGGAGTTGCATTCTTTGGAACTTATGCCCGGCTGCAATCTCGTGGACTGTTTGGCATGAAAGAAATTAGAGGCTTTTTCAGGATCAGGAAATGGAGACCCTGCAGATTATTGATAATATTTTATCTCTTCTTTTCTTCTGGTCTTCTAGTTTTACAGAATTTAGGGGTTGTACGTATCCTGATTTTGACTGTAAATGGGGCATGAGATGGGATACACATAGTTAGCTATATTATTACATACTTGGTATATTTTTGTATATATTTTTTTTTGCCTTTGGCCCTTCTAATACAGAGACTTTTACCGATAAAAAAAAAAGTTTCTCTTTTGTCCTTGTGTATTCAAGGTTATCTTTTCAGTAGAATCTGGTGATCTTCTTCCTTTAGCATGCATCTACTACATTAGGACTGAACACATGAACTCATGATTACACAGCCTAGCTGTAGGCTTGAGATATGCACCAAAACACGTGCAATGTCATGCATCTCACCCCCATTCCCACCTTATTCTTACTCCAATCTTTTCAGTAGTTTCTCTTTTGTCCTCGCTGTATGCCAATCAATTGAAATGTAGGCTTGAGATATGCGCCATAATAGGACATAAAAACATTCACACCACATTGCTTTCTATCTTGCATTAGTTGCTCAATTCTAGCTACCAACATTTTCTTATCTATTTCTATTGGTTGCAGCAGTTTGTGGAACACCTCTTAATTCTCAGCCTGAGCCCCCAGCTATGTTGCATAGGTACAGCCCCTACAGGTACGTGTGTCAGAGTCCGACACGAGTATGAGGTGTCGGATTCAACAAACCATAAAAAATAGGATTCAAGGACACGACTTTATTTATATATATATGTGTGTGTGTGTGTGTGTGTGTATTTTTGATCAGTAGACTGCCCAGTGCAGAACTTACATTTCTTTACAGAAAACTACTAGTTAGTAATAATGAACTATAGCCCCAAACTGTCCAGAATCTTTACATTCCAACTAATCCCAATACAACCCCAACAGTGATCGAAATCTTCAAAGAAAGAACCCGTAAATTCTGGGTAATTCGATACCCGCAAAAAAAGCAGAGAAACAGACTTTCCACCAGTTTCTGAATAATTTCTTCTTCTTTTGGACACGGCTATATATTTAAATTTTTATTTATTTTTAAATAATTTCATCTTCTTCTTTGGACATGGCATGGGCGTGTCCATGGCGTGTCGATGTCCAAATCCGTGTCCATACGCATGGACATGGGATTCGGTAGGCTGAAGGAAGTGTCCATGTTAACATATGCCCCCAACCACCCCCCCAAGTCATGTTTTGGAGTTTGCCAAAAGTTCTGTAGTGATGAAGTGACTAGGGATTTATCTCCAGTGTTTGCTAAGATGCTCTGGTCGTTGGTTGATGCTACGCTAGAGAGCCACTTTCGGGGGAGAACTCTTGCTCCCTGGCTCCTTGAAACCAAGAGATAGGACAGACAGACACACACACGCACGCGCCTTTTTTTGGGTGGAGGGCTAAAGCCCCCCTTTAGCATCCATATAGACTCAACTTAGCCTGATATATCTTATTACTTTTAACATTTAGATCATCTAAGTTCTTTTAACTAATTGGGAATGTGCTGCCTGCATATTTTATGGTAGCACAATGCACAAATCCACGAGGATGCTCTTAAAGTTGTATGATGCACAATTTCGTCATCGTTCTGAACATAGTTTTCAAATGTGCCTGTCTAGGTGACTAGGTATGGTTTTAAGGTTTGGGCATGGATCGCCTAGGTTAGGAGCTCAATATTGAGCTTATTTATATAATAATTGTAACTATGAATTAGTACATAATAATATTTATTTATGATTTATTTTTTTATTACATAATAATATTTATTTATGATTTATTTTTTTATTTATATAACAAGTGATAACCAAAAAAAAAAAAAATCCCTAATCGACTAAAGAGAAAGCTAAAGAAGAAGAACAAGAAAGGAAGGAGAAATTATAGGTTGTGTAGTTAAGTGCAGCCTATCTCTCTCTCTCTCCCTCTCTCTCAACCTCGACCTCGACCCTATTAAACAGAGAAGGGGAGAGTAAGAAGGCTATTTCCTTCTCGCCTTTATTTTTTCTTTCTTGTATGCTCAATAACTTCTTGTTGTTGATATTTCGAGCAACAAACAGAGTAGATGATTCCATTGCGAAAGGAGTATTGAATAAAGAGGAATTATATGGTGGGGGGATGTTCTTCCTGTTCTAACTGTATTTTCGTCTTATGAACATCCCCTTTTTGATGATGGCCTTTTCTCTTGTCCTCCTCCTTGATAAAGTTACAATGCATTATTGCTCAATCCTCTACCAATTTCAAATCTTAACCCATACCACATATCTTATGTCTTTAACATTTTGGAAAAAAAATCAAACGTTTTTCTTTTGTTCTTGAGTCTCCCTGTTTGGTTCATATCGTCTATCAAAACCTATAATTCAGGTTGGAATCCTATTCGAAATTTCGAATGCTTTGGGTGATGCCTCTTTTGGGGAGTGGTCTTGGTAGCAGACAATCTAGGTGGTCTTTGGGGTGTTCTCTTTGTTTCTTTTTGAAGGCAACAGGTTGTTATGTTGGGGCTTTTGAGGACTCACCTAATTTCTCTATGGTTTTGTATCATCTGTACACTGTTCGTGTACTGTGATACCTTTGTATATTTCTGTTATAGCTTCTAATATAAATGTAATTCTTACATCACTGATCGAAAAAACTGTGAAACTTATGTAATCCTTACATTACTGATCAAAAATATTGTGAAACTTATCTTTTCCCAAAAAAGAGAAAAGAATGCCATGGAACTTTTCGTGTAGACTTTTGGTTTGTCCTGGTCAAAATGGTTGATAGTTGACATGCTGGAAATGACAAATAAAAAATTGATTACAGGAACAATGTCATTGATTAATGGAGTTGGGAATTTTTTCTATTTGTCATAAGCTATGAGACGTTTCCATGCTTCTTTAAAGTTGCTTAAATTGCAGCATCAATGACAATAGATTATTTGCTTATTGGGAAGTTTTTAAGTGGATTATGAGTACATTTCAATGAATTAGATGCTTTGTTTGCATAGGAATAAAACCTGATTTTATAATTGTGATGTCATATTTTTTGGTTGAGTGGTAATATTAATTTTATTTCCTTATTATTTCATGGATTTTTTCTTTTAAATTTTAAAAGAATATTCTCAAACCATATGATTTGCAGTCCACTTTTTTGAAACCCCTTGGGATTTGGATTTTTTTTTTTTTTATGACAATGCTTGTCTGTCTTAACGCAATTGTTATTCTATGTACGCCATATAGATTCATGTTTTCAAACTGTATGTTTATTGCTTGTTGTGCACAGTGTTAATTTTGTGATATTGCGATTTAATATAAATACAAATGCCCAGGGATTTTTCCAGTTACAGTATGTGGTGCTTTTCTCCCACGACATATTTTCTATTGCTTCCATGCTGTGTGTGCATATCTGCGGTGTATCTATGTTGCTTTTTGCATGCTCTTCGTGTGGTCATCATTCGATGTTGTACTGGCAGACCAGGTTTCTGTTGTGATTCCATTGATGAAACTTAAACGGCCAACAAAGGTAACTACACATGTTTTGCCTAAATAGTAATAGATAAGGAAGGGTATAGTGGTTAGCCTTATTATATTCTTTTGTTTAAATAGTGATTAGAGATTTATAGCTGCCAGGCTAATTTCATCTAGGCATTTTTCTCCCCAGGTTATATTCTATTGCCATTTTCCTGATTTATTGCTGGCACAACACACAACTGTTATTAGGAAGATATACCGGAAACCAATTGACGTGGTTGAAGAATTAACTACCGGTCAGCTTCCATCTTCTTCAGTCCTTCGTGTGTTCGTGTTCATCTTGGGATTTTTCTGTTTGCACTCATCTATGCAATAGACATACTAGCTTTCTGAACATTTTACTTTCGGGTCTTCAGGGATGGCAGATTTACTGCATCTACTTTTGCCAATACATTCAAACACCTTGATGCTCGGGGAATTCAACCAGATGTTCTTTATCCAGCTGTCAACGTGGATCAGTTTGATAAACCTCATGCTTCTAAGTAACTAAATTCCTGTATATCTCTTGGTATCTTATAGGGCTAGTCATGACATTATGGGGCTGTTTGGGAAAGCATAAAAAATGGTCGACATAGCTTAATTAAAACTGGAAGCACTTTGGATATTGTGTGGACCCTAATACTAGTTTGTACTTTTGTTAAAAAAAGAGCATGCATAATTTTCTTATTAGTTTTAGTTCGAAGGAATGGTTAACCCAAATTTGAAGCTCTCATAGATGCCGCGGTCTTACTTGGTTTTAATTAAGTAACAATCTGTCTGTTTTAGATTAAATTAAACATGGTTGGCCTTTTTGGGTTTCTGGTTTGCAGCCCATTTTGAACAATCGTTGGGTTAAAATTAAATTTCCAATTTTAAAGGAAACATTTGAGTCCCGTTTCTCATTCTTAGTTAAATTTCTGATTACCGGACCCAAAGTGGTGGGGTGCTTGTAAACAAAGAACCCTATCATTCTTTATTGCAAGGTGAAACTCAATGTTGTTTCCCCGAAACATGGTGGCCTACTTTTAATTTCTACCAACTCTTTTTTGAGCATTTCGCACATGGATGTCACTGGGGCACCGAATCATTTAGCAGCCAAGATCTTATGGTGGGTCCTTTGGGTTATTGCTTTTTTCCTTTTTCCCTGCCCCTACTCTTGTATTCACTTTGTGTACTCTTTATACGGGGGGTCAGGTTTTTTTGTATCTACATACCTTACTCTTTCATATTAATATACATATACTCTCTTTTACCGATAAAAAAAAAAAAAAACTTGTGGGTTTGCAGAATGACCAAACTAGCCCTTGGTTTAGTTTGTAT
>JAUPMG010064249.1:0-13408 GCA_031762675.1 Pachysandra terminalis | reverse complement strand
CAGATGATTGAAGTCTAAAGCACAATTTTCGGTGTCTAAAAACTAATGCAGAAGAAACTAAACCAAAAGAAGTCGGTACAAGGAGATATGACTTTGGTATCTGTGTTTTTAATAAATATAATAGGTGACTTAAACTTCAAAGTCCACATCCAATCTTCATAAAACCAAAACAATACCTGAAGGAATTCATCAACTGAATTAGCCTGAACAAACAGGTCATGCTTTAGCACCTAGAAAGATGTAAAGTTCAGAAATTCAATAGAAAAGAACATAATTTACCAAGAATTCCTGTATAGTAGGAAAGGGGAACATCAGTATATTGGATTTTGAATAGGAGCGTTGGAAATGTGATAAGACTGTACTCTTCCCATCCAGTCATTCCCCAGACAAAGTCACCTTCTTTGAAGTCTGGATGTCCAGAATCCAAAACCTTAGCTACACCATAGCCGTTTATGGGCTGTTTTCATTGACAAGAGAAGTCAATAAAGCAAGCTTAAGTCTCATGAATGAAGCCAAATAAAAAAAGAGATTTTAAAATTTAAAACTTTATAGTGACATTATGCTGATTTGCAACAAGTAGACTACAAAATCAAATCAAAATTTCAGTTGTTTCTATTCTTGGTCCCATAATAGTTCCCATTATAATTTCATTATTCCCCAAGTATTTCCAACCATCCTACAAAACTGAGTTAACCACTGAACTCAGTTCAGGTTTTGAATAAACTAGGATGACTCAATTCAATGATTTTCACAGTTCTTTTCTAATCATACTCCACTTGATGTCGGATATCATAATCACAATCCCCATTCGTGTAGTCACTTGTTCATATCATGATTAATATACGATCTCATCTACATTAAATTAATGAACTGTGAATTGGGATTCGGCATGAAGCTATTTCCAAATTACTAAGGGCATATAGTGTCCTAATTATTCTCTTATCCAATTTCTAAAACCCCAGAAATCTTCCATCACTTTTTCAGTTTTCTGAAAATATTTTCTCATGTACAATGACAACTGGGACAGTAATTAACTCAATCTGGGATTCAATTGAGACGAGCTGACTTGAATCAACGACTTTCTCAGTTTCCCGATCATCTTTACTTCATGCAGAGTGAGAAATTACTTGGAACGAGTCGCGATCCCAAGCCGATACCTAATTTATTAAAACTTTTCTGATACCTAATTTATTAAAACTTTTCTGACTCGGTCTGAAACCGAGTCAGATCGGACAACCCAATATACGAATCCTCTAGCACTCCTCAAAAAGTTTTATATATATATATATATTTGGGCCATGTTTTGGATTGGCCGATATCGAGTTGGATCGGACCGGGACGATCCTCCATCCTATACTGAGTTTAAACACTATGGAGTTGGGAATTCTACCCTCTAGTGATAGGATCAATGAGGTCAGCCACTGATTGGGGTACTTGGGTAATTTGTGAGTCGCTGTAAATTGGTGGTGGAGCTGACGTGGTTGTATCCATGATTGGGTGCTTTAGGTTAATGTTAACCTGCCTTATCAGGTCTTGTGCTTTGAGAATTAACGTTTCTTTCTGCTAATACCGTAGCTTATAGATTCCAGAAAATCGAAATGAAACTCAGCATTCAACACGATAATTTTGATCCTCAAAGCACAAACTTCAAAGAAAATCATAATTTCAAATAATTCCAAAGAGATCAAAATCTAGATACGTATTGAAAGAACAAAGAACATGGACAAGAAATCGATCGGGAGATAGGGAAAATATAATTCTAACCGAACCAGGCGTGAAGGAAGCAGTGTAGCTGGAATTGCCAAGATCCTTCATTCGATTCCGCATGTAAGGATCACAGGACAAGTATAGATTTTTCACCAGAACATCGTTTGATCCTTCAGGAACTTTCAACCTAATCGTACTAGATCCCAGTACCATGTCACTCTCTTTGGGAAAACCAGACACGTAATCTCTAAGAAGGATCTGCTTGTTGCTAACATCTTCTCCATTCGCCATCGTCGTTCTCTGTAAATTGAAACTCTTCCTTAATACTCCCCAAGAAAAAAACAGATTGTGATTGGAAACCAAAAGTCTTAACGATCTTTAGGAACGCTTAGAGCTCTCTGCCATGGTTTTTATGTGGAGTGCTTTCTGTAAAGAGAGCGATGAAAACGAAGTAATGCCAGTGTTCGAACACGTGGACATTTCTCTTTCGAGTTTCGATCGTTCTGAGCTCCGGAATCCGGATGTGTGGTGGAGAAGGTCAAAAGCTAGGGTGAGCTCGAACGCACGTGTACTTGAGCTGTGAACCGTCGGATCTCCGTGCCGATTGAATTATTGGGTGGAAAATTGCAAATTGTAAACCTATCGACAATCAATCTGTGAAACATGATATTACCCCCGAAAAAAACAAAAAAAGTGTGAAACATGAGGCATGAAACATTGATGCAAGACCAAGTCAATACTGTTAATGAGCCGGCAAAAAAAAAAAAATGATAATAATAGGGAAAATTTCACCTCTATCCTACTTTACAGTAATTATTATTATGTGATGTATCGATTGAGCTAAATTATCTCTCAAGTATTAAAATACTTACAAAATTGCCTTTTGATCTTACAAGGATATATTCCGTGTTTTAACAATACTTGTTTTTTTAATAAAATAAAAATATTTTTCTACTCTTAAGTGCTTTGCACATTTAGTGTGCACCACTACTATCACGCCACCACAACCCACCACCACCATTACCCCACCATTGAAACATGAGACATGAAACATTGACGCAAGACCAAGTCAATATTGTTAATGAGCCGACCAAAAAAAAAAGATAATAATAAGGAAAAATTACATATAAGCCGTATTTTTTATAGGTTAATCTTTTTTTTTTCAGTCCTCTCTAATTTTGCTATCTAATTATCCTTTTTACTTTATAATTTATTTGTAATTGTAATAATGCTAACTAGAATAAGTAATATTCTAGAAACAAAAAAATAAAATTTCAAATCATGAAATTTGGCATTATAAAGACAGTTTTTTTTAATTAATTTTGTATTTTTTTCTGTTTTCAATTAGGGTTTAGTTCCTTCTTTATAATTTTCCAGGCACGTATAAATCGTTAATTCTAATCTTGGATTTTTTTTTTTTACTCTTTTCTTTATTTCACCTGTTAATCTCTTTTTTATTAGAGAAAATTACAATTACCACCATTGAGGTATGCGCAAATTGTAACTACCTCCCTTCACCTATTGAAAACAACAATTGGCCCCTTCATAGAAGAATTCCATTTTAGAAAATTAGTGGAATTTATTTTTTGACTAAAATGTCCAAATCAGATTTAATAGTTTAATTATAAATTACAAATTTACTAAAGTTCCTTAGACGATTTCGATGGAAACAAAGCCTAACAAACCACTTCTTTGTGAGCTTCGGTAATAGCATCTCCGACGAACTCAATCCAATACAAAATCGTGTCGGACGGCTGGTATTATACCAGAATCAAGAATAGAATCTAAGGTTGTTCCTTATTCATCTCTCAATCTGATGAAATCATGTCGAAAGAACTCAACTCGTCTTTCCTTGTTATGGTTTCTTCTTTCTTCATCTCTTTCTATTACAAAATTTTTATTTTTTGTTTAGAAACAACAACGATCACTCCATATCCAGCCAGGTCTTGAAGATTGCAAATGTCACCACCCAAAGACACATTATGCAGGCATTTCATAAACTCCATAGAGAACCAATAATATATAATTATCGGACCCAGATCAAAGTCAATTTCAAGATATACCTAGAACAAAGTCAACTTGAACATTATAAGGGTATGATCAGTTGTGCATTCCTTGCAAAGGAAAAAAACAACATTCTTTCGCCTTTAAGGTAAGAGTATGGTTAATTGTGCATTCCTTGCAAAGAATAAAAAACAAAATGTTCTTTCACCTTTAACGTAAATTGAAAAAAAAGGATAAAATAAGTAGTTAAGATATATTATTTAAGGGTATAGATACACTTTTAAAGTTTATGAGATTAAAGAGGGGTGTTTTTTTCTTAAACGTGGTTGACTTAGCAATTTTTTTCCAACTTTTAGACGAAGACTTAATAGAAGGGAGGTGAGTCTGTCCTTCTTTCAAACTTCAAGGGAGGTAATTGTTATTTTTCAAAGGCGAAGGGAGGTCACTATAATTTACACATACCTCAAGGGAGGTAATCAAGTGGCCCTTTTCATTATTATTATTTGATTGTATGTCATTCTTGATTGTTGTGTTGATTTTGTTATGAGATTTTGGTTCATTGGTTGTCAAAACTGGTTTGGGGGAAGTTTTTTTTATCTTTGTTTAATGGTATCTCTTTCTCTGATTGTTGAATGTTTTATTAGCTTGTTTGTGATTATGTGATTTATTATGAGTTGTAATTATATGACTTGAGTTGGGATTAAGCTATTGTATATAATTATTGTGATTATTTGGAAGAAGGTACTAGTGATGGTTAAATTGGTAGATAAACAAGATTAATGAAGAGTTAATGACAAAAGTTAATGAGAATGATGTGTTGAATGTGAGAGCTGTCAAGGTCTACCAACTTGAACACTGGAAGGTTCAAAACTTGACTTGCGCTGGCCTAAACTAAGGATTGGCCGTTCCAATGCAAGGTTTCTCTCTGAAATGGAGTTGAATGCGGTGAAATAAAGGTGGAAAGGTCAAGAGAACGAGTAGGAATTTTCGAAGAGAACACCAAAGAGAAGCTTTGAAGTATGACTTTCCTCAAAAATCTAGGAAGCTTCAAAATCCAAGAGTAATTAGAGATCAATCTCCTTTTCAATGGAAGTCTAGGATTTTATAGCAAGATTCCTTGGATAGGTCAATGTTCGAGTGATAAGTATCATCACTCGAGTGTCATATTTGACATGCAAGCCCCACATGTTGTTTCTCGAACAACATGCGAGATATGCACAAATGTGTACCACTCCTTGAATGACACGTAAGACTTAACCATCACTTTTTGAGTGACATAAAAGACATGCGTCATTACTCGAGTAACATGTGGCATCGACGTTCAAAACACCTGAACTAAACAAAATAACATAAACACTTTCTTTGTGGTGAAAAGCCACTTGAAGTGACAAGGCATGCGTAAGCCTAATGAGACTTTCTCTCTAGACCTCCATTCCTTAGAGTCTCTATAAATTTCTCCTTTTTATTGGATGAATAATTTGAGTCTTACAACCTTGAGATATTCCCTCCATTCTTGTTCTCCCTTCTTCCTCTTTTCCATCTCCAAAACTCTCCTCCTTATTCCTTTCTCTTCATTCATACGAATAGGGAAAATAGGGATAGTGATTATGAAAGCTTTCCTTCCATCACCCCCACTTCTTTCTCCCACGCACCCCTCATAAAACTCATACAATAATTTCGAACATAATTACATTCCATGTCCCTAAGTTGCCTAATTAGTCAGAGACCCCTAATTCAGATATAATTGTTTCAAAACTAACCTATTGCTCTAATTAGTTTATTAGTTCTCGTTATTAAATTCTGAAAAGTGTCCAACTAAGTAAGACAACAATCCTAATTATTATTTTCAATAAATAGAACTCAGATTAGCTAAGTTCAGGTCCTTACAGGGCGGGATCAAGTGGGTTAAGTCGGGTTGATAAGGGATATTAACGGCTTCGCACTCAACACAAACCACCCCGTTTGATAAACAGGTTGAAATAATCAAACTCGCCTTAACCCGTTTAACCTGTCATGACCTGTTTAATTTTACCAAATTTTAAATATTTATTTTTAAATATCTCATCTAATATCTAATATAATAATAAACTTGATTACAAGTTGCAATGATATTGTAATTTAATAGTCATTTTTTTTAATCTTATTTAATCTCATGTAAACAATAATAATGCAATATCTTACAATATTCTACTTTCCTTCTAATGCTCCAACCTCTAATAAGTTAGCAACCTAGCACTATTATATGAGAGAGAGAGAGAGAGAGAGAGAGAGAGAGAGAGAGAGAGAGAGAGGAATGTAAAAGGGAAAATGGGAAAGAAAATACCATATCCCTTACTTTATATATATATATATATATTTTAAGGTATACCAAAATATTAAAAATGTATATTACAATAATCCGACGAGTTAACCCAAGTCCATCCAGTTTATTTGCGGATTGAAAACAACCAACCCAAATCTGACCCGTGGGTCGAAAACTTAAACCCAAATAGGCTAAAACTTGGGTGGGTTGACGGGTCGGGTTGGAAATTGCCAGTTCTATGTATTTGGAGTATAATGCAGCCACAAAATCGGTGCATTTGCAGATTAGGTATTGTAATTACTACTAAATCTCCAAATATGGTGAAAATATTGTTAAATCTCCAAATAAGGTAAAAAAAAGTATTACAAAATCTCCAAATAAGGTAAAACGTTGTTACAATGATCCTAATATAAGTAATTTCTCTTTTCCCTCCATAGCTGGTTGTTGATGTGGATATTGCACAGGAATCGTTGCATGTATATAGACTAATAACTATGTGAGCTATACGTGACATTGTCTAGTCCTGCGGTCCAGATCTTCTATCAAGATAGACCAACAAATACAAAAGAACTGAACATATTGAACTAATCGCTTTTCTATAACTAGATTTTAGGCCAAGAACGTTGTTAAAATGGGCATGGATTCAATATTCAACAAAACATAGTCTTGCAGATTATGACTTGAATTTCGAGAAACGAGAAGATATGGTATTTGGTGTATAGTGCACCCACAAAATCGATGCATTTGCATATTAGGTATTGTAATTACTACTAAATCTCCAAATATGGTAAAAATACTGCTAAACCTCCAAGTATGGTAAAAACATACTTCAAATTTCTAAATGCGGTAAAATTGGAGCAATGATTGTAATATAATTAATTTCTCGTTTTCCTCCCTAGCTGGTTACTAATGTGGATATTGCACACGAATTGACGCATGTATATAGACTAATAACCAAGCGAGCTATACATGACATTGTCTAATCCTATGGTCCAGATCTTCTATCAAGATAGACCAATAAATAGAAAAGAATTAAACATATTGAACTAATTGTTTTCCTACAACTATATTTTAGGCCAAGCACATAGTAAAATGGGCATGGATTCAATATTCAGCAAAATAGAGTCTTGCAAATTACCATTTGAATCTAGAGAACTGAGAGAAGATATGGTATTTGGTGTATAGTGCACCCACAAAATTGGTGCATTTGTAAATTAGCTATTGTAATTAATACTAAATCTCCAAATATGGTAAAAATACTGCTAAATCCCCAAATATGGTAAGAAATATTGCAAAATCTCCAAATGTGGTAAAACTTTATCACAATTATTCTAATATAATTAATTTCTCTTTTCGCTCCTAGTTGGTTGCTGATGTGGATATTGCACAAGAATCGATGCATGTATATAGAGTGATAACCATACGAGCTATACATGACATTGTCTAATCGGACAATATGAATCTTTTGTCAAGATAGACCAACAAATGCAAAAGAAATGAACATATTGAACTAATTGTTTTCTATAACTAGATTTTAAGCCAAGAATATAGTTAAAATGTTCATGGATTAAATATTCAGCAAAACATAATCCTGTCGATTACGATTTGAAGAATCTCGAGAAGTAAGAAGATATGGTATTTGGTGTATAGTGTACCCACAAAATTGATGCATTTGCAGATTAGGCATTGTAATTACTACTAAATCTCCAAATATGGTGAAAATATTGTTAAATCTCCAAATAAGGTAAAAAAGTATTACAAAATCTCCAAATGCGATAAAACGTTGTTACAATGATCCTAATATAAGTAATTTCTCTTTTCCCTCCATAGTTGGTTGTTGATGTGGATATTGCATAGGAATCATTGCATGTATATAGACTGATAACCAGGCGAGCTATACATGACATTTTCAAAACCTACTATCCAGATCTTTTTGTCAAGAATCAAGATAGACCAACAGATGGAAAAGAACTGGACATATTGAACTAATTGCTTTTCTATAACTAGATTTTAGGGGAAGAACACAGTTAAAATGGGCATGGATTCAATATTCAGCAAAACATAGTTTTGTAGGTTACGATTTGAGTCTCGAGAAATGAGAAAATATGGTATTTGGTGTATAGTGCACCCACCAAATTGGTGCATTTGCCAATTAGGTATTGTAATTACTACTAAACTCTAAATTTGGTAAAAATACTGTTAAATATTCAAATATGGTAAAAAGTACTACAAAATCTCCAAATGCGGTAAACAATTATCACAATTATTCTAATATAATTAATCTCCCTTTTCGCTCCTAACTAGTTACTGATGTGGATATTGCACAGGAATCGATGCATGTATATTGACTGATAACCATGTGAGCTATACATGATATTGTCTAATCCTACGGTCCTGATCTTCTGTCAAGATAGACCAACAAATGCAAAAGAATGGAACATATTTAACTAATTACTTTTCTATAACTAGATTTTAGGCCAAGACATAGTTAAAATGGGCATGGATTCAATATTTAGCAAAACATAGTCTTGCAGATTTCGGTTTGAATCTCGAGAAGTGAGAAGATATGGTATTTGGTGTATAGTGCACCCACAAAATTGGTGCATTTGTAAATTAGGTATTGTAATTACTACTAAATCTCCAAATATTGTAAAAATACTACTAAATCTCCAAATATTGTAAAAATACTGTTAAATCTCCATATATGGTAAGTAATACTACAAAATCTCCAAATTCGTTAAAAAGTTGTCACAATGATTCTAATATAATTAATTTCTCTTTTCCCTCCATAGCTAGTTGATGAAGTGGATATTGCATAGGAATCGATGCATATAACCAGACGAGCTATACATGACATTGTCTAATCCTACGGTCTAGATCTTATGTCAAAATGGACCAACAAATGCAAAAGAACTGAATATATAATGAACTAATTGCTTTTCTATAACTAGATTTTAGTCTAAGAACATTGTTAAAATGGGCATGGATTCAATATTCATCAAAACATAGTCTTGCAGAGTATGATTTGAATCTCAAGAAGTGAGAAGATATGGTATTTGGTGTAAAGTGCACCCCCAAAATTGGTGCATTTACAGATTACGTATTGTAATTACTACTAAATCTCCAAATATGGTAAAAATTACTTCAAAATCTCCAAATGCAGTTAAACTATGTCACAATGATTCTAATATAAATGATTTCTCTTTTCCCTCCCTAGCTAGTTGCTGATGAGGATATTGCACAGAAATCGAAGCATGTATATAGACAGATAACCAGACGAGCTATACATGACATTGTCTAATCCTATGGTCTAAATCTTCTGTCCCAGAACTTCTTTTTCTCTATAAATTAGAGTGAAATGGAACACCTCCTTCAATCGACCACTACTTATGGTGGGTTATTGCTCTCTCTCTCTCTCTCTCTATGAGTGTGTGTATGTGGGTACATGTATTTGTGTATTTCTAAGCAAAAAGTCTTCATTTCACAAAATCAATCTTGGTGTGTGATTATTAAGGTAGTGAAAAGATGGTGCAACCACAGTTCAAAGAAGAGGTCACCCAACAAAAAAATTCTAATTTGGCCTCCTCAAGCAGGAAAAGAAACAATAGAGATAGTGGCCAATTCACAACTCTCCATCCATTTAGAATATAAGGTAATTTAGCTTTATAATTGTCTACATTTGTTTTTTAAATTTTTCATAAATTAAGTGTTTGTGTTTATTATTAAGAAAAATAGTTAGATTGTTGTAGAAGTAAATATGCCTCAAATTAGAAACGTCGGTAGGATTTTAATGATTAATTAAATAATTAGTATTTATTATTGGTATTAACAATTAATGACATATCTCTCTTCCATATCAGACTCAAGATTTGTGGTTATGGCATATATAGCTATGTTTTCATATGGTTTTGGTAATTTTCTCAGAGTTATGAAGCTACTGAAGACACAGAAGAAGGAGAAGGTTATGCTGATGGACCAGATGTAGTTAAATGGGTTCTATTTAATGCCAAGAAAAACATATGCACCCCAATGATCGACAAAAAAGCGTTCCAGAATGTATAGATGAAATGAGGCAGCAAAATCACCTTTTGCTGCAGCTTCAACCGTTAAGAAAGAAATATAAACGAGATGAAGAAGAAACCAGGTATACACAAGACACAAATTTACGTGGTTCGAAAAATAGTGCCTACGTCCCCGGATACATATCAGGTTCTACTATTCTCCAAAGCTTAGAAAAAGTGTTACAAAGAGCAACAACCAAAAAGTACGATAAATACCCTATAGTTAGGGCTAAACATAATAGTAAGTGAAATTACTAAACGTAACATCAGTGAAGTCGATGGCTGGATCATCAGTACTTCTTGAATGCCTCAGTAGCATCAATCCCCACAGAACAACATCAACACATAGGGAAAATGGAAGTAAAAATGTATTCTATAGATATGGTTATGCTTAATTAATAAGACTTAGGACGAGGATCTTTTGTGAACCTGGGTTGTGTGAACCTCACATGAGGTTGACACTTGTCCCTAGGTGGGCCCCATTAAGAAGGGTGACTTACAATTTTAAAACCCTAAGAGGCGTAGTGAACTTAAAACTTGCTTCTACCTTATCTGGTGATGGCCACCCATTTTTGTAGGTAGCCATTTACTCATCTTTCAATTACTTAGAACGTATTACATCATGCTACCATCACTTGAGGATTTTCTCCGCTATTTTAAGAGTCGACCAAGTGTAAAAATCTTTAAGATTCATTCAGATCTCTCCCTTTTCTATAAAAAATAAATAAAGAAATACATATTTAATGCCGTGTTATATTTTATTGGAAATGTATACATTCACATCCAAGTCACAACTCTTACATCTGTGCAATTCTTTCTCAGCTTCTTCTTTGGAGCTCAATGCTACATCTGGCCTTTAGGTGAAGGTAAACTATTTTTTTTTTTTTTGGGTCTGCTCTATTTGCTTCTGCATCAATTCTTAAAGACAGGGTTCGATTACATTTTGATTTTATATGGAACAGGAATAAGATCCTTTTTATTTTTTATTTTTTTTCTTCAATGTCAAAAGCTAGCTGTTATTTTTACTGTTTATTAATTCTTTAACTCGTTTACAAGGGTTTGGTTTTGAGATGTTATCTCAAATGAAATCTTTGTATCAATCATTATTTTGAAGCTGTGGATCAAAGGTCATTGTAACTCCAATATCTTTATTCATAGAACTAATCCTTAAAATAGCTGCATAAGAAAATCTGCAGATTGCCCAAGACATTGATTCAGATTGAGTTGCTTAATCCTATGGTATGGTGTAGGCTGACCACAATCATAAGCTAATATTACGACTTAATAATTCGAATTATGTTCTCTAATTCAATATCTCTTTCAAAATGGTTCTTTACATCCCATGTGTGTTATACTTGAGTTACAGTTCATGGTATTTGTTCTTCTTGTGAGAATTACTTACTGAACATATGAAATATTTGTGCTATGCAGTATTATGAAGCTCCAGCGACGAAGGTTCTGCTCAAAGAGTGAAGTCTTTGAATATCTAGAGAAACAAAAGATATCAACAACTAAGAAACCAAGGATCTCCATGGAGCAATCTAGTGCTCGGGCAACTACTGATTTCCCTGGCCTTGCTAGTGTTGAAGCAAAATCAAAGAAACAACTGAGGATTCAGTACACTGCAAATGGAGTTGTAGAAATAAAGTATCCATTAGTACCTTCGCAAGACAGTTCAAGTGCGAACAAACTAAAAGTTGTTACGACTGCAAATGGAGGAGTGGAAATAAAGCATACGTTAGTACCTTCGCAAGACAGTTCAAGTGAAAACAAAGTAAAAGTTGTACCGGATAAGAGTCCATGAGATCATGGACTCTAACTCAATGAGCAAGAAAGGTTTTAGTATCTTGTTATATATACATGTCTTTGAATTCAAATTTAAACTTAGAGTCGTAACCAACGGATTGTTGTTATGTGGAGATTGATGCTACTAAGGCATTCAGAAAGTACTGATGGCCATCAACGTCATCGGCCGAATAGTAATTTCACTTCTATTATGTTTAGTCCTAATTATAGGGTATTTATCATACTTTCGTGGCTACTCTTTGTAGCACTTTTTGAGCTTGGGAGAATAGTAGAATCTGGTGTCTTTGTGTGATTGATTTCTTCTTCATCTTGTTTATCTTTCTGTTTTAATACTGATATGTTGGATATCTTTGAGAATTATATTAATACACAATTCGTGTATCTCCGGAGTTTAAGAAGAACACAACACTTCTAAAATCTTGCATGGTAATAGAGCTCTCTACACTCAATTATATTCAAAAAAATGGAGTCAACATCATCAACTGTGAATGCTGCAACTATTGAAGTGTCTTTTTGAAATACCACTCCATTGGTTGGTAATATGATTTATTTTATTTCTTTGAAGCTAAACAAGAATAACCATCTATTCTAGAAGTCTCAATTCCTCCCCATTCTCTGATTATATGAATTCATGGATATGCTAACTGGAGAAGAAGTATGTCCACCAAAAATCATGGTTAGTGAAAATGGGACTAAATCCTATTTAAATCCTGCTTATACAACCTGGAACAAGAAGGTCAAATGTTATTCAGTTGGATTATATCCTCTTTGAGCGATATTGTTCTTGCTCATGTTGTTGACTTATTAAATGCCAAAGACATTTGGTTAACTCTTGAGAATGTGTTATCGTATCACTCAAGAGCTCATGTCATGTAACTAAGGTTGCAACTCCAAATACTCCAAAAGGGATCAATGAGAATGTCATACAACTTGCAAAAGGCAAACATAATATCTAACAGTCTCTTTGCAGCAGCTCAACCCTTATCTGATGAAGATCTAATCCTTTATGTCCTTGGTAATTTGGGTACATAATATGAGCCTTTTGTTACTTCAATAACCACTTGTTCTGACCTTGATTCTATAGATATATTGCATGTTTTGTTGTTCAATCTTGAAATAAGGCTTGCTCAACAACATTCGACTTCCATTGATCAAAGTAGAATCATCACTACAAAAATGTGTTTTTGTCAACGGTTTTGTTGGGACGATTTTTCAAAACCGTCAGTAAATATGATAGACGAGCCAACCCAAAACCGAACCCTTTTTTTTTTCTCTACCCCGAATAACTCTACACAGGTTCCTTTAGGCTGTGTTTGGAACCTGGATTTCAAAAGAAAAGAAAAGAAAGTAAAAAAGAAAGAGAAAAGAAAGTACATTAATTTCAACTGTTTGGTCGGATAGAGAAAATTTGAGAGAACATTATAAAGAAAATGCTTTCTCTTGTTTGGTTATGTAAAGAAAACCAAAATGAAAATTAGTCAATTTTTCCTGTTAGTCATATAAAATAATTGCATGGATTACAACATGC
>JAUPMG010064218.1:0-12988 GCA_031762675.1 Pachysandra terminalis | reverse complement strand
TCTGGACAAGATGACTGATGGATAATGCCTTGATTAGTCATGAAATCAACAAGTAGAGCAAACAAATACTTACGAGCATTATCACAACGCAAGATACGAATAGAGACAGAAAATTGGGTACGTATCTCAGCATAAAATGCACAAAAGATAGCCAATAATTCAGAACGTTGTTTCATTAAGTAAAACCATGTAACACAAGAATAGTCATCCACAAATGTAACAAAATAACGAAAGCCAGACTTTGACAAGACATGACACAGACCCCAAATATCATAATGAAATAAATCAAAAGGAGCACATGCTCATTTATTAAGACTCGACACATAAGACCTGCGATGATGCTTCGCAAACTGACACGACTCACAAAATAATTCCTGTAAAGACACCAGAGATGGACACAGACACTTCAAACTTGGAAGAATAGGATGACCAAGCTGACAGTGAAGCTCCAAAGGAGTGGGAGACAAACTAGCATACACCACAGAAGTTGGTCCCTCTTCCAGCATGTAGAGACCTCCTGAAGTGCGACATCCCCTACCAATCGTCCGCCTCGTCGAACGATCCTGGAACTCACACTGATCAGTATAAAAAGGAGCAAAGCAGTCAAGATCTTTCGTAATAGCATTAGCAAATAACAAATTAAAAGGAAGATTGGGCAGATATAACACAGATGACAGGTGTATAGTAGGTGTACGAGATGCAGTGCCAATCCTTTTAACCGCCACGAAAGACCCATCAGCCACTTTGACATCAGGATGAAAAGTCTTGGGAGAATATGTGTGTAAAATACTTGTGGACCTAGACACATGATCAGAGGCTCCAAAATCAATCACCCAAGTCCGAGGGGATGTAGACATATATGTAGATGAAGAGGATCCCATCTGAGCAACAGTAGCAGATGTGGAGGACTGATTAACAAGTAACCGAGAATATTCCTCGGCTGTGAGATGTATATTGCCATCATCGGGAGGAGTAGATACCAATGTAGAAGTATCCTGGACAGATCCTAAAATAACATTAGCAGATCAGGCATTGGGAGGCTTGCCATGTAACGTCCAACACTTGTCACGGGTGTGACCGGTACCACCATCACAGTGGAAACAGATGATTTTCCCATTGGGTCCACGACCACCACGTCCTCTGCGTCCTCCCCCTCTATCACCACGTCCTCCTGATGGTATGTGACCTGCCAAAGCAGCACGGTCACTAGTGTCTACAGAGCTAGGAACGGAACGGGCGGAGCGGAGCACGCGAGAATAAGCCTCAGTAATAGAAGATTTACGACTCGCTAAGATCTGGGATTTAGTGTGGTCAAACTCTGACCACAAACCACTAAGAAATGCCATAACTGCTAACTGTTCCCGCTGCTGCCTCATCTGATTAATATCGGAAGTCAAAGGCATCAAGACATTAAGTTCTTCATGCACTCGTTTAAATGTAGCAGAATAATCATTAACCGAAATATCGCCCTGCTCAGTTTGAAAGAAAGATAGAGATATATCGTAAAGACTATTCAGATCATCTTTGCCAGAATACAAGACGATAAGATACTTCCAAATTTCTTTCACCGTATCACAGTGGATAACCAAGATAGTCACCTTAGGATCCATAGAATTAAGTAATTGATTATATAACTGAGCATCATCACGCAACCAAATCTTGGTACCTGCAGGATCTGTACTAGGATTGGGAGAATTACCCGTAAGATGCGCCTCTTTGTCCATGCCACGAATATCAAACAAAACAATTTTCTGCCAATGCTAATAATTGGTCCCATCTAATCGTTGATCGGGAAGACGAATAGATGACGACACAATCTCAGAAACAACTGGCTTTGGTTTAGTCGGCCTTGATTCGGAGGTACTCATGATGATAGCACACAAAAGAATCTGCAAACAGAACTCACCAAAAAGAAGATACCCTTGAAGACATAGGGGGAATTAACACCCCTCCACAAGCCAACAAATAAAGATGCCCGTCAAATATCCCTCATGGGATCATCGAACTTGAATAAAAAAATCTGGACGTAACGATCAACACCAAACCTCTCGTGTTGTGCATAAAATAGTATTCACACACCATACGGAGATCAATTCAAACATCGAGAGATGAATCTATGCACAAATTTTCATCAAAAAGAAACCCATCACCATTTTGAATTCAGAAATCCATGGAGCACACCAAACCGCTGACGATCCGACCAAAATAAGGCTCCAAGAGAGCTGATCGAAAACGAGAGAGGGGGCGAGAGAGCCGAGCGAGAACAGAGGAGGCGAGAGAGAGAGGGTCAAGCGAGAGAGAGAGAGAGAGAGAGAGAGACGAGAGAGGGCCGCTGGCAAGAAAGAGAGAGCGAGAGAGAGCCGGCGACGAGAAAGAAAGAGCGAGAGATTTTTTTTTTGGTGGTGTCGCTCTGATACCATGTTGAAACATACTCAATACCTCTCTCAATTAGAGATACCATTTATTTATAATCAAGGATTAAGGTAAACAAGAAAGACATAATGAGATGGGCTTTAGGCCCTTTAGCTATTCTAACAATAATAATAACGCATTTGTAATAATCTAAGCTTTTTTCTGAACCGTGGCTTTTACGAGCCGGGCTTTTTGCCAGCCAAGCCTCAGCCCAAATTAATTTAACAAGCCTACACCGAGCCTGAGCCCAAAAGTTTTTAACAAGCCTGAGTGGAGCTTGAGCCTTGCTTAAGGTTTACGAGCCCGAGCCGAGCTGGGCAAAGCTCAGCTCGGCTCGTTTACAGCCGAATCTGTGTCCCACTTTTTCAACACTTTTTATTCTCCTCACCGTCTTTCCAACTTTCCCTGGGTGTTATTTATCTGATAGTCTTTTTGCAAAGCATCTTTACTACAAGAAAATTCTAGAGAATTCCAGAAAGCAGTAGAGTGAAATATCTCCTTCTAAAAATGGAACTTTCAATAAAAGCTCTCAAAAATTTTGGATTGGAGTTGTTTGGTTAATTTGTAGTTCTATTATAGGCTTGGTAATTGTGCTTGTGCTTTATTATGTAGCTGTGTTGGGCATGGCTTCAGGCTCTTGAGGTTGTTTAATTGCTCATTTGGGAGATTGGCCTTAGCTGTTTCTTTCATTTAACATCTTCTGAATTTTTTTTTGTCTTCAAGTTTTTTTAGTTTTAACCTAATCTTCCTATTCGGCTTTTAGTTTACATTATTTTCATTGCATTCTACAGGAAGATGTATGGTGTATTGGCTGGCAAAATAGTGGGATGCAATCCAAGGATGGGAAGCAAATGACTCTATTGGGAGGTATGAACCGGAAGTTTTGTTCCTTTGAAGCTTTCACATTCATGAACAATCCTTGTAAAACTTAAAATCCAATATTGTGAAGTTCACTCAATGTAAGGGTGGCAGTATCTAGTATTAACTGATTGTGTTGATTTTCGGACTGTTAAAGCATCTTGTTTTTATGACATCTTTGGTTCAACAATGACGAATGATGGAAGATAGAACAGAAATCTTCACTTATCTTTAGAAGCTGCAAGTGGAAACTGCGTTAATTTTTTTTTTTTTTTTGTTTTGATCAGTAATTAAAAGAGGAAACAATGCATTAATCCAACAAAATAAAATAGATTAATGGCAGACACCTACATTTTGTACATTATTTGCTAGTAAAGCCCCAAAACTGGTTTACCACACTGTATAAGGTTTGGGGCATCAAATCATAATCTTATAGAACTTGATCAATATGATCAATGATGATTTTTCTGGGGAAAAAAAATATGCCTATTTTCACTTCATTGTCTCTATGCAGATTTGGTGCTGTCAAATAAACTGGTCGTGTATGATCTTGAAAATGAGGTTATTGGATGGACAGATTACAACTGTGAGTATCGTCTTTTTGCATTTTGTTCTGCTGCTTTCATGTTATACTCTTTTATATGTTATCACACTAATGAAAGACTAAGTGGTTGCATTCCTGTTAAATATTACACGTGTTAATTGGTTTTTTCGTACTTGTTTCATTTGATATTTCCACCAACCCCACCTAGATTTTTGTTGTTGGAATATAATTTCTTTTTGAACAACATTTATTCATTATGCTTTTCCCCGACTATCTTTTACACCAAATCTCCAATGTCTCCCTATGAACTTGAGATTTAACTTCTAGTTATTGCTCAATTGCTTACTTACAAAAATTGGGCCTTAACCTTGTGGCTCCGTTCTTCACCATAGCAGATATCGGACATGGTTAAGGCTTAATTGTATTTTGAATTCTAGCACTCCGGTCCCATGATGTATCCTTGTATTGACTTTCAGTTTCAAAAAGTTTTATGTTACTCTTGCTCTGATAGAACTCATTAATATTGTTTAGAATCAACCTCTTTTTGTCATGGTAATGAGATTGCTTGTATGAAAGAATCTGAAGTAATCATCCCCAATAATGTTTCTACAACTTAGCATATGTGTTAAAGTACTGCATATGCAATATGCATCCGTATTATCTGGACCTGCTGCACCATAATGCAGCATGACATTTCACTTGAAAAGCAGAAAATTTGTAAGGGTTCTAGGATTGGAGAATAGAAGAATGAAGATAAGAGTACCATTTGACATTGGAGTAAAAGAATCAGAAGAAATTAGGAAATTTTTTTTTTTTTTGTTTGGGTATAGAAGGGTGATGAACTCAATTACCATTTTGGTTGAATGGAAGAAGGATTTAGTTAGGAGGAAAGGGGTTTACAATGCGCCCTTTTGTTGTGTCTAGGAACAGTGCACTTCCAGGGAAATTGATGTGGTGGTTTGGAGAAGAGAGGGTGAGTTTGCAGAGGAAATTAATAACTCTAAAATATGGGGAGGACAGAAATTGGTGGCAATCTCTTAAGAGCCTTGGGAAATCAAGGGATGGATTATTCAAAAGGGGGTTATGAAGATTCATCATGCATTTGTACAAGGGACCAGGTTTCTGGTGGGGCAAGGCTCCTCGATTTCATCCTGGACTGATTGGTGGTTTAGAGATAGGCTACTGAGTTTGTCCTTTGTGGGATGTCTTCAGGCTTGTAGTTTTTTAAGTGCTATTTATTTGGCTCAGGTTCCTACAGATGACCTGGATCGTAGAGAAGGGATTTTGGATTCTATGAAATAGTTCACAGCTAAGTCATTCTACAAACTCCTCGTCAGGTCAGGTGAAAGCTCATTTTCATGTAAGGCTATTTGTAGCTGTTGTCTTTCCTCGACAGTGGCATTTGTTTGGTTTGGTTGCAGATGGTAGACCATCTAGTCACAAGTAATTGGACCATTCCTATAGATGTATCATGTGTTGTAATAGTGCAGCAAAATCAGTAGACAACTTGCATTATTCTTTTGCGGCCAAGACGTGGGAGAAAAGTTTTAGGAGAAATTAAAAACAGTGCATTACTGAGAAGATGAAGGATCTTTTATTTTGTGAATTGGCTACTGGTGGGAGTATCAAATAGAGGACTGAGGTTCCATTTCATGGTTTTTTTTTTTTGTCTTAGTTGCATATACTCATTGGATACACTAACAATAAGTATACATGTTAGTTTCTGTACTCGGTTCTAATTGAAAATTACCTTCTACTGATCAAAGAAAAGAAAAAATCTATTGTTACACGACGAAGTGCTTAAATGCGAACAATATTCAGTATCAATCTTCAAATGAAAATGTTGAATCTAGTTAAATTGAGATTGCATTACATGAGAAAGTTGTATTGGTCTAAACTTATTCATGGTTGATTTCAGGCTCTTCAAGCATTAAAGTACGGGATGATCAGTCTGGAGCCATATATGAAGTAGGCGCCCACGATCTTACTTCGGCTTCCACTCTGATTGTAGGAAAATCTACAATATTGTTTCTATTAATTTCTTTGCTGACCAGTTTGATTTAGTTAATTCTTTCAACTGATGGGTTTGCATGGCCTCCATTGGTTTTGTTGTACTATATTCTTTTATTTCTTTTTCAATGAAAACGTATTCTTGTGATGATCTTTACATGCTTCCAAGCTTGTTTCTTGTGACTTTGGAAGCAACCCCCAATTGGATATGTAATGAAGATTGGTTTTCATCTTATATATGGGGAACAAAGCAAGTGTACAAGGGAAATTAAAAGAAGAGAGAGAGGGTATTTGTTATGTACCCTGACACCATTCAGCACGAGACATGCCAATGACGTGATATGTATGTATGACTGGTGGTGCCCATACCTGTAAAATGAACATGGCCTGTCAATAACATGTACATACGACTGGTGGGGGGCCAATACCTGTGAAACAAACATGTCCTGTTTTGAATGGTTTCGGGGTACATAACAAATACTCTGTCCGAGCATGGAATTTTTTTCAGGTGAAATCAACCAAAATCCGGCTCACCTAGCTTTATTCGGACGGACTTTGGATTGGCTGTCTTAAGCTTTCTGATATGTTATTGTGCTCAACTAGGGCTGTCAATGGATCGAATCATGGTCCAAGTTTGATCTGAATCCGATCCAAAATAAGCAGATTTAGCAAGGGATTTCTAATCTGATGATCCGATTCGATCCGATTTTAATTGGATCAAATTCGGATATTGGTTGATTCAATTCGATAAGAGTTCCATCCGATTTTATTTGTGTACATATATAAATATATATAAAATATATATTATAAATATACATATGCATGCATATATAATATTGGGTGAATACAAGTATTAAACAGTCAATAAGAAATAAGTCATTAGTTTAGGATACTTTTAAAAGAAAAAAAAAATGTATTAGTTTATATTAATTTCTTATAACTATAAAATAGGTTTATCAAAAAATCCAATAATTATTCGATTTTGATCCGATTCAAAACATATTGGATTTGATAAGGGATTTATAATTTGATGATCCGATTCGATTCCAACTTTTAATCAAATCAAATTTGGATATGCCCTGATCCGGTCCGAATCCGATCCGTTCAGGCCTACGCTCAACCCCTCTAGATCGCATTGCCATGATTCTCTATTTTTATTTCTTTCCTTTTTGAGATACACAAAATTATGATTATGCATTATTTTTCCTTAATTTAGTTGTTGTGAAAGGAATTCACAAGTATGATTCAACTTAGGTGACAGTAATTACAAGCTTGCCATCACACTAAGGAAGATTTAATTTCATCAATAAATTTTTTTTTTTTTTTTATCTTGATGGATTCTTTTTGTTCTTAAGAGTTGTTTACAAACTGAAAATTATCTTATATAGCTAAAATTATCTTTTAAAAGCTGAATTTCGGTTTGTGATAAGGAGAGGAGAAACTCATAGTAGGGCTGTCAACGAGCTAGCTCGGCTTAGGCTCGGGCTTGGCTCACTTGAGCTGTATAATTAGGCTCATGAGCCGAGCCTGAGCCCCAAAAAAAGCTTATTATCTTAACGAATTTGAGCCAAGTTTGGGTAGGCTCGGTTCGGTTAAAGTTCGGCTCGATTTGTATATGAGATTATAAGTTGATATTCTTATATCTTATATTATGTATTAATATTAAACGCATGTGTTAACATATTATATTATATATAATGATAATTATCAATTATAATATTAATGTATTTGTACTAGTTTAAGCTTTTTTACGAGTTGAGTTTTTTATAAATTGAACTTTTTGTGAGCTGAGTTGGGCAAAGCTCGGCTTAGCTTAGAGCCTAAAATTTTTAATGAGACTGAGCCTTGCTAGAGATTTACGAACCTGAGCCGAGCTGGGCAAAGTTCAACTCGGGTCGGATCGTTTACAGCTCTAACTCATACTAAGGTTTAGTGAAATATCGGAAATTTGGTAAATTTCATCATTACTTCCTAAATTTTAAAAAGAAATTATAATTTTATTTATAAAAATAAAAAGAACCAAGGCAAGTTTTCGTGAGATGTAACAGTTTTCTACTTGTATTTTCACTTCACCGAGGCCCAAACATATTTTTTCATATGGCAAAAGAGCATATACTTTTTAGAACCTTTTTTATAAAATTATAGAAGTATTAAAGAAGAATAAACTACTTAAGACATCCCTCTGAAACTTTAAGTACGTCTCTTACCTCTCTTAAAGTTTGCGATTTAGTGGCTGTCGACACAAAATTAAGACAAAATATAGGATATTAGTGTCTTGATATAAAGAAAGGATTTGACTATATTGATGGTTATCGATCACACGAGATTTCTCTGATTAACGAGTGTTTTGATGAAGAATAGGGTAAGATGATGTAATTCTCGAATTCTAAATTTGATCTAGCATCCTTCACTCTGTGCTTTGTAGGTAATCGGTTGTTGAACACACAAACTTTGTTATTGGAAAATCAACAAACAAGATCTGTAGAACAAAATCAATTTGTATTAGTTTAAAATGGGAGATTACAATCTCTAATTGTTTTCTTTGTATGGAAAAAAAACGTAATCTGATTCTTCTCATTAGGATCTTCAATTCAAGAGCTTTAACAACTTATTATTGGGTTGATTTGATCTTTCTTATCTCATTTGCAGCGATCGGGAAGGTGGTAGACTTAATAGATTTTATGAATGAAATCATAGATATTTATTGCAAAATCCTCAGCTTGACTTTCGTGCTTGAAGACTTATGAAAGATATGGGTCGAAAGTTTCAACTTTGGTTTAGATCTCTAGGCATTTGAGCATATTCAGAAATTGAGACTTGAAGAAGTGTGGTTGGTTTGATAGTCTTCACAAATGAGGATCATGAAGGATTTGTTTCAAAGTCTTCGGCTTGATCTTTGGGCTTGCATATGTGTGAAGATTTTGAGAGCTTTGTTTTTTATGTGGATCTAGGGGAACAACACTTCTTCTCATTGGTTTGGCTTTTGGGCAACAACACTCCTCCTTGGCTTCTGTCCCCCTTTTGGAATGACGGAGGACCACCCTATTTATAGATGTAGAAGGGGTATAGTTGTATTTGATCTCTATCACTTGTAGAGAATTTAGTGATAATTATATATTTAATAAGAATTATCAAGATTTATAAATATTTCCTATTTAATAAGAATTGTCATGAATTATCAAATTCTCTATGGGTCCCATTTGTTTCCAACTATTCGTAGAGAATTATCTAGAGTTAAAGATAATTCTCTATTTAATAAAAATTATCAAAATTTGAAGATAATTCTTATGAGAATTATTGAGATTTAATTTAGATAATTCTCAGGATTTAATGAGAATTATCAAAGAATTATTTGAATAATTCTGTGGGACCCATCATCTCAAGGTCAAAGGTTATATTTTGACTTGAAGAATCTTAATTCTTAATGGGGTCCACCTTGTGAGATCATGTCATGTGGCATCTTTTAATCTCAAAATTTCTACTCCTACAAGTGCCCCCTCGAGGTTTGTTTGCTTGCTCGACTCTATGTGTGAGACTTGACTCTGTAGCAGTTTGTCAAAATTTGTTGACTTGATGATTCTGCACAAAATTTGGTGTGCATCTCTTTTTTGTTTTTTTTTTCCACTAATTCTTCACTTGGTAACATTAGTCAATGGTGTCGTTCGGTACCTCAAAAACACCTTGTAAAAGCACCTTTTTTTTTCATATTTTTTATAACTCTAATTTGTAGAAATCCCTATTGAAACTAAACTGCAACTCTTCCATCACCAAGTTGTTGAGAGCAACATTGTTGTTGGTGTTCTAGACTCGGGTACTTCTCTTAAGAAGAAGCTTCACAGTCACAGGTACTTATGTATGTTCCTTTGAACTTTGAAGAATTATTTTGTTAATCATATTATTATAGCATCTTTTAGCAATCACAATTAAATCAGAAAGCACCAATGACATCGAACTTGATCCTCCATAGGACAAATGGAAATGTTGTTGTGGCTCTTTGGCCAACTTTACCTGTAATAAGTATGTTATCAAACTCAAAAGAGTATTGTTAGAGAATCAGGGAATTTGGGACCTACAATTATTTGTTACTGTTTTATATTTCTTCTTCTTTTTGGATTTGATGACGATGGGAGCATGGGTATGAATCAACCCGTCCCGATAGGATTAGGATCGAGTTTGGTATTATGGAGCTCCTTTAGGGGCAGGTGAGGGTTCGTCAAAACCCGTCCTGTTGTCATTCCTAGATATCATAAACCTCTTTGATTATGAGGGCATGGTAACTCTCTGGCTGACACTTATTATTGGCTCTTACCATGCCATGGAAAAGGGAATCTTGATTTCAACCTCATCCACAAATGATGGTGACCAGTTGTTGCTGTTCCAAATGGCTCAAAGGCTTGGAAGGAGGGATGGCAATGGGTAGGGCGGGTTTTGACAAACCCTAACTCGCCTCTAAAGGAGCCCCCTAATACCAAACCCGCTCCTAATCCTATTGGGGAGGGTTCGACTCGATTACAAGGTGTTTTTATTTAATTTTTTTTAATGTTTTTTTTAAGTTAAATCTTTAATTTTTTTTAAAACATATTTACTTATAAAATATATATTTATATTTAAAATATAAGTAAATGGCAACGAGACCGGTTGAGCCAAACCCTAACTCGACTTATGAGTTACCAAACCCTAATCATTAAGGGATGTGTTACCCGTTTAACCTGCCCTATTGCCATCCCTACTTGGAAGACACTCAAGAGGACAAAGTGGAGTTGTTTTAAATACCTGCATATGTTCTTCTTACCTTGGTTATGGAGTATGAAATGAATAAAAACTTTATTGTTATAAATATGATACCAATTACTGATATTACATTGTAAAGAGTCGATGGGGATATCCTGAAGGTATCCCCTGAGGCAAACTTTAAGATCTGGATTGATAGGTGGGCAACTGGCACCCCCCTCCACGATTTCCTAAACATAGACGAGCTTCAAAATATTGATGGTGACTTGTCTATCAACGACCTTCTTAATGACCAAAGGAATTGGGATTGGAATAAAATAAAAGATATCATTCCGAAAAAAATTTGGGATCTTTTTTATGCTATTCCTGTCTTGTCCAATACGACCAATATTCCGTTCTTTGGAATACCGACATTGGCAATAAATTCTCGATCAAATCAGTCTTATGTCTGATTAGAAATAATAAGGATATTACAACAGAACTCCTCCTGCAAGGAAAATAAATTTGTGCATGGAAAATCCCATGTCACCCAAGAATTCAACATTTCATATGGCTGCTTATCATGGACCGTATACCTACTACTGCTAACATTATCAAGAGAGGCATCAATATTGACCCAAAATGTAAGATTTGCCATGAAGACAATGAGACAACAAATCACATTGTGAGTAAATGCAGGTTCACCAAATGTGTTTGGGATATTGCTAGATCCAACCAAGTCTTCACACTTGGAGATGACAAAACTGAAATATACAAATTCAGAGATACAATGAATAACATTATCTATTTCTATATTGCTTGGTGCCTTTGGTTGAACATGAATGCCAGGGTTTTTAGAGGTACCAAGTGTAGCTCAGAGGATATTATCTCTTCAGCGTGTAGACTCCACTCCGAGTTTATCCATGCCAAGGCTGCCCCCCATCATCATCCATATTGACGACTACATATGCAGTTCGCGAGCTTCCCATGTTAAAACCTATCTACATTCGTTGGTACCCCCACCGGAAGGTTGGATAAAAGTTAACTTTGATGGCGCTTTCAGTTCCAGTCTTAATATTGCCTTAACAGGTTGTATTATCAGGTATCATAATGGTCGCTTCTTGAAGGGAGGCTCCTACAGATTGGGTTCTCGCTCCATAACCTACGTGGAAGCTTGGGGCGCATGGATGGGTGTCAAGCTAGTGGTTGATTTTCCAGATGAAAATGTTTTCCTTGAGGGCGATTCCAGTCTGATAGCCAATGCTATTAAAACAGATGTGGGTTTCCCCGAGGAGATTGGACAGCTCATTAAACACACCAGAACACAACTTCACACATGAAGGGAAGAATTTATTGTTCAACATGGCTGGCAGGAAGACAACAGTGTTGCTGATCATCTTGCACATATGGCGATCTCAAATAATAGACCTCACCAAGATTTCGAGCTTGCTCTAGCTTCTATCCGACAATGTATCATTGCAGACTTCGTACGATGCCACACTGTCCTCATAGTTGGGGATTAATTTACTTTTTCACTTACCAAAAAAAAAAAGCAACACTACGCATATACAATCCATATGATGCTGCCCTTGTTTAATAACTATAAATGTGAATGCAATATTATTAAAAAAAAAATCAATACATGTTATTATATATTATATTAAGGCACCGACGTGACTAGTATTCCCAAACAAGTAATAAACTCAATTTAAATTAAAAACATATCCTCAAATAAGTAAAGAAAGAAGACGAAGGGGGGAAAAATTCTATCGGGTCAGATATACTAAGATCCGAATCTGACCCAATAGACATCTAATCGGATATTTTATTAGATATAAATCCGACACATTGACATCCCTAAACCAAACACAATCAAAAGACTTTCAAAATTAATTCTCCAAACGAATTCAAAGCATTGGTTCATCGAATGAGTTCCTGTTGAACGAGGCCAAAACAAAAATGGAAGGGCAAAAGTATGACGTCATAACAAAGGCATCGGACGGCTAATAGGTGTTTTGCAAAAACCATGAGCTTTTTACTTCATTTCCCTCATTAAAACAATCACTTGACCAGATTCGAATTTTCTCACTTTTCAAAAACCAAAAGTGGCTTATTAGATAAATTAAAAAAAAAAAAAAGTGGAACCAGAAAGGTCGAAAAATTAGAAAGTGAAACAAGAAAGTGGAACCAACACAAAAGTGGACAATACAACGGGCGGTTCAGGCACCTTCCGGGCTCCGACACCCCGCGTCTGCCCATGTGGCCCACACTGCCACAAAAACAGCACTGCCTACTGTCGTTCACTACTCTCGAAAACTCCTCTCTCCCTCTCTCTCTCTATAGGAGAGAGAGAAGAGTCTCTCTAGGAGGAGAGAGAGAGAGAGAGAGGGAGATCTGATGCCTTCCCATTTTGCATCTTCTTGCTTCTTCCTGTCTTCTATTCTCTGTTTGTTC
>JAUPMG010064197.1:0-13411 GCA_031762675.1 Pachysandra terminalis | reverse complement strand
TAGATGTCTATTTTACATAGAACTTGTAAGTTTTTAGTTCAAGATGAAATTAGTTACTTATATCTTACTAGAACTAAATGAACTTCCGCTTACGTTTCAATTTGTGTTGCCACTCCTGTAGAATTACGGGGTGAAGGTTACGCTCGAACTAGAAAACCTATGAATTAGAGAGTTTTCGGTTCGGGTCGTGACAGGTTAGGCATTCAAATTTTAGATGTCCATACCCATGAATTGTTGTGAAAATTATTGATCATTAGGACTTGAATGAAGTATGAAACCTTAATGTGATTATCTTTACTTTTGTACAATTGACTTACCCTTGCATACTCTTGAGAACTTAGATTGTAAGGTGTTGTATAAACCAGATAGGTTGAAACATGAACTAATTATTCCTACACATGACCCGTAGTACCCGGTGTAGTAGTGAATAGTGAGTGATTCTCTGATTTTAATTATGATAATCAAATGCTTGGTGGGTTTTATTTTTGATTGTTACATTGTTCTGCATAAACATTGGTGCCATGTGATTGTGGACTTGTGTAAAGCACATCAGTTAATTATTTATTTATTTAGTTCCTACATATGTATTTATGAGTATGAATTGAATGGATCATGTTATGCAATTATGATTATGCATATCATGTAGTTGAATGTTAATTCCATGCATTAAGAGGACATTCATGCATTGTGGGTCCTTGAGTGAGACCCAGACCTTGGACTGACCTTGGCTCCTTTATGAAGGACCAATGGATAATGTGAGGATACTTGGACTCCGAGGTGAGTGCCAAATGAGAGACAAGATCTCTAGTGTCCTAGTGGGGACTATAAATGTATAAATCAAAGATTGATTTATGGGTGAGGGATTAGCTACCCCAAAAGCCCGAGGACAACTATATATCGTATTATATATAGAGAGAGAGCAATCCGATTGGTAGGTGTGGTGTCCGGTGATGTGCCACGGAGGGAGGTTCACGAAGATGATGCCCTCGGAACCACCCTCATATTAGAGGATGTTTTGGCTCCAGATCCAGTGGAGGTTGTGTTTCCTCCAAGAGTTGTGACTCCCTGGGACTATGTTGTACTCACAGGATCCACTGTCGACCTTAACCCTATGTGGTTCATGTATCCGTGGTAGTGATGCATGCTGGTGTAGTGGGATCATCGTGGACATTGAGCGCCACAATACCCAATCTCATTCATTGCATTCAGGTGATTGTAATGGCCATCTTGCTTGCCTAGTAGTTACTTGCTCATATCATTGCATCTAACGAACAAACCATTGCATTTTCTCATGGCATGGCCTACATTCATGGGTATGTATTTGAGTGTGTGAATCTTGGTTAGTACAATGTACTAGTTGAGCGCGTAACTTAGGCCATTCTGGCTTCCAACATTTCAGGTGACATAGTTAGCGATTCTGTGGTGGATACCTGGATGACTTGGAGGCAGTGACGAGAAGACCTGGCTTTCTTCTGCGTACCTACTATTTGGACTATGTGTTTTCCGATTTGAGTAGTTGAATTGTTTTGGTCAGGCTTTGTTTCAGCCGCTTTTTATGTACTTGTGGTTTATTATGATGTATTTTAAACCATGTATCAGTTTAGCTTATCTTTATATTTATTTTTCTTCCGCTGTTGATCCACCATTTTAGTTTGGATCTAATGTTTAATTGTTTAGTGGTTTCCACCCCCTTGGGTTGTGTGTTTGGAGAAGGAGTGACAGTCATGCTTTGAATCCTTGGATTATGCTCATGGGTTCGTGAAGCATACCTTGGAATTCGGGTCGTGACACATAGTCACTCGGTTCGTCACTTAAGTTCAAGGTTAAGTCAATGATCTGGGTTGGGGTGGGGCACCCTTTACCCTCAATTACACAATAATAAGTCCTACGGGATACCCCTTCAGTTGATTCGTCGTTGGACAGGAGGACCCACCGACAATGAGGTGCATAAAACAAACAAGGGTGCTGGTCGGCGAGTTCGTTGGCGGACTGACAATCGCCCGACGAGTTTCGTCAGTGAACCGACCACCCACCAACAAGTCCAATCCACTTCTAGGTAGGCCTCCATCGTTGGCTACTTTGGCGTATGAGAAAGCACCGACGGATGTGTCACTGGACCTACCACCCACCGACAAGTCAAGGTGATTTCCAACTAAGTCTTGGTCGGCGGATTCTTCAGTGAATGAAGATGCTCCGATGGCTCTCGTCAGCTGGTTCGTCGGTGAACCGACCACCCACCGATAGGTCAAAGTGAATTCCAACTAGGTCTTGGTCGGTGGACTCTTCGTCGGATTGAGGACTCACCGACGGGTGTCGGCAGTTTGATCACTCACCGACAAGCTTGGTCTCCATTTGGGGTTGCTGACGGCGGATGCGTCGGTGGACCGACCATCGACCGACGGACCGTGTTCCACAATTCACCACACTGTCGACGGATGTGTCGGTGAGCCGACCATCCATCGACGGACGCAATTACTGGTTTTCTTTACTTCGTTCATGTCGTAAGGGCCCCAAAATTTAGGGGTTTTTCTCCATGCTTAATGGGGGAGATAAATATGAACAAGGAGAGTTAAATCCAAGCATTCATTCATACTAAATAAGCATATTTAAAACTTAAAGATTTTTGGTGTGCAAAACCCTATCAGCACATAAATCATGATACAAAACATTTAAACAAGCCTCCTTCTCAAGAATCCAACTTCAAAGATACACAACAACATATACTTATCATAACATTACATTTATGAGTTAATTCATATTCATTTGATCAAATACCATTACTATATGTGGAGAATATGCACACATAACCAACATTTGGGTTTTGTTTAAATACCCAGATATTGGAGATCCAATCATCTTGCATTGATGATGGTAGCTTCTCCACCAACTTCCATTCACCTTCTTAGCTCCAGCTCTAGGCTTTGCCTCCATTCTCTCAATTTTAGCAACAATCAATGCTAAAAAATGTAAAGAGGAGAATATACATATTCCTAGCTTAGGGTTGAGTTGTGTCTTATGGGCTCAGATTTGGGCTTTCCGGCCAAAGGTCTAAAGGGCTAACTCTTACTTTGGCTCTAACTAACAATTGGGTACCCAATCCCATTGAGTCTGATGAACAATTGGAAGACTAACAGTCCACCAATTCAAGGCCACAGTCTAGGTGATATACACAACAGTTCCTATTTAATTTGGGGTAAAATACTAAATTACCATTACTAAAAGTTCAAAATTTTTTGGGTCATTACATCCTATCCCCCTTAAAAGAATTTTGTCCTGAAATTCAATAAGGTTGGTCCACACAAGTCAGAGTTGGTCTCAAGAAAAAGGGAAACCTATTATCTCGGTGATCCCCACCTATATTGGTCAACTTGAAATAGTCCAATTTTCTACTTCTCGATGTTCTACTCCCGACAATCACATCAAAAGAAAGCAAAATCATCCAATGTGAGAATTTCATAGAAAGTAAATAGTCAATTCATATATGACATGTATAAAACAACCATGATCGATACAACATGCCACCCAAGTCAATTTGGGTTCTAAACCAATGGATCTTTTCATAAGATCCCAAGAATCACAAAGTGTGCAAGTAACACCAAGTCAAAAGTAATAATCACTATCACAAAAGTCAGGCAAAGGAGTAAGAACAACTATTACAAAAGTCATCCAAAAAGTAATGACAACCATCACGAAGGTCAGACTAGTAAGAATCGCTGTCCCTCTAATGATCTGGGAGTTCAGTACGTCCAGGTTTGGTCTCTCTCCGATCCTCGTGGTCTTCCTGGTGCAATTCTGGTGCTGGGGTTGGCACTGGCAGCGGCGATGACGGTTGCACTACATCATCTGTCCGGGGACAAGATGACGCCATGTCGTGCAAGTACTCTAGGATCCTATCAAAGTAGTTCTCGCTCTCGACTCTAGTATCCTGCAGTAGCGTCCTCATCTCTAGCGTGGTTCTCTCCAGTGCTGATATTCAGGACTCTACTGTCATGTTCGTCCTCACATAATGTGCCCCTGAGGTGCCGGACGTCGCAGCTGTTGTGAAAGTCTCTTGGCGTTCTTGTTCTGGTTCGGCCTGAATGGTCTGGCCTCTCTTAATCTCCCTGTGCTCTGGTGTCACGCCTCGAAACCTGTAGCACAAATCCTTATGCAAGAGGCACGTATCACACGGCAAAACCTTCGGGATCCATTTCTTGACCGCGGATTGTCATATCAAATTCACAATTAATAAAAGCAATTATTATTACTTTCATTAAATACTCATAGTATGCGAAAAACTCGTAAATAACAAAGTCCTCATTCCACCTCAACCTGCAACATAATAAGTTGCATGAGCTTGGAATGCTCAGTAAGAGACAATCTGTCCCCAATCATCACAATATCATAGATAAATGAATAAACATAATAAATCAAGAATATATGATCGGCATGAACAAATTATAATCATTTACACAAATACGAAATGACGTGAGTTATGTATGAGATGATACATTCAAATGACACTAATGACATGTACAAATAATGGAATACAATGATATTATGCAAATGTATGTGCTATCCAAGGTTTCATGTTAAGTTACTAATTGGGATCGATCTGAATGAATTTCTGGGGATTACCACCATGGCACAGTAGAGCCTGACTGGATTTCTGGAAATATATTCCGAGGTACAGTACAACCACTGATTGAATTTCTGGGAATATAATCCGAGGTACAGTACAACCACTGACTGGATTTCTGGGAACATAACCTGAGGTATAGTACAACCTCTGACTGGATTTCTGGGAACATAAACCATGGTACAGTACAACCTCTGACTGGTTCTCATACAGGAACGTAGTACTCATTCTCTAAGGACTAACTCAACAGTTCACCATAAATTATCATGTATGCATGCATAACTTAGGACCCTAATGATAATTCCCGTAATCACTATCCACGCTCCCATACACGTGGATTGTCTACTAGGAAGCATCATAAGTTTCCTATCACGGGTACAAACACAACACACAATAATCATAACACACGTACTCTATCTGTCGTTGCCCAGTTGACCCAGACAGGTTAATCATTATCCACTTCATCCCTCGCAACCTATTGAACGGGATAAGTAATTCACTATTACCAGTATATAAACATGAGATATTGTATGTGCCAAGTCAGCCTGTCAGTATTCCATTAGCTTACAGCCTCCCTATGGCCTGCCACTAAGACATTACGAGGTGGACACGAGAACACACAATCTCCCACACGCATAAATCAGATAGTAGGATTCCAGTGATAATATCCGTAGGAAACTGTTCATGCGCCCATACACACAAACAATCCTCTGGTTACCATCATAGGTGCCTTTCACATCACGAGTAGGATTACCAGTGATAACTCCCCTCACAAGTTGTCTGTGCGCCCTTACACACAAACAATCCGTTGAATGCCATCACAGGTATTTCCCTCATAATTTCATGCACATCATAATATTGGCCTTCTAGGTTTATATCATTTGGTTGGGGTCTGTATCACCCTGACATCGTGTAAACATTCCTTAGAAATAGATAAATCCAAATATACCTCTTTCACTGTAAGAATTTCATTCTAAACAGTCTTTATGTCCAAATCAAATCCATCGGTAGGATGGTCGGTGTATCGACGCCTACCGATCAACTCAAACTATTTCTACAGATACGCTCCATCGGTAGGCTGGTCGGTGTACCGACACCTACAAAAAAGCTATAAAAGTCTACTGTCGGTAGGCTCGTTGGTTTACCGACGCCTACCGACCTACAACAGTAGTTCTCTGTCGGTAGAGTTGTCGGTGTACCGACGACTACCGACCAACATAAAATGGTTCCTTCGGTAGGTGTACCGACACCTACCTATAAAACTAGACATATAATATTAACGCATAAGTAGGCTGGTCAGTGTACCGACGCCTACTGATGGTTCACAAAGGATTTTTCTGGTTTAATTAATCTAGAGATTTGAACCTGGTTTCCAGCACAACTCATACCCATACTTAAAAAATCTTTCTACATCACATCAAATCAATAAATTCAACACGATAATTACATCTATTAAATGAGCGATAAATCGTGGAGTCTAAATCATTTTTTGAAAGTAAATACAAAACCTTCTATAATACCGTGAAGACTATACATAAATGTAACTTACTTGATTAAATTCTAAGATCTGGTCCTAGCTTTCCCAATAGTCTCATCTGGTCATCTTCTCCATTTCTTCTTCTCCTTCTCCCTCTCTTTCTTCCTTAGTCTCCCCTTTCATTTCTCCATTGGAACATTATACGGTTAGAGAAATATGAGTTCTCTCGCTCTCTCTCTATTCTCTCCCACTACATTAACTGCAAGCCATGATTCTTGTTGACTCTTTCAACGCACGGTTGTGCATTTGAAAGTTGAGTCCAAGATCTTAAATTGCTATGTTCACCCCACAAGATCATCTAATTACACCTTAACCCCAAGTCAAGTTTCCTTAATTATACTATAAGTCATATTTTGATTATTTGATTAACTATTATCCAAAAGCTGTAATTAACTTATAATTAAACACCACTAATCACATGAAATTACTAATTTACCCTCCCTGATCTCTCACTAATCAATCTTGTTTAAATAAGACTTAAATTAATTAATAAATAATAGTATTTATGGGTTAGGGTCACTACATCTGGGTACCCTGAGTACGAATCTTCATCTTGATCAATTTATAGCGAGAGAGAGGAGGTTCTCTAACCATGTTCCCGGGGGAAGGAAGCATTACTCCCCACCTTCTAGAAAGTTTCGTCATGAGGCAAGCAAAAGGTAATGGGTTCTTCTACCTAGGGATATAGAGGTACCTGATAATATGGTTCATGATCAGACTAGGGAGACAGGCCAACTCTCCTAAATCCAATCAGTTTAGGATTTGAACCGTCCTATAGGTTAGGTCTGTCTTGTTCCTGCCCCTAGGATACACATTACTAATGGAATTGCTGTGCATGATTCTATAGGGTGCCTTCAGAGAAGTAGAAGGGAGGGCATTATCCTTCCTCCACTTCACCAACTCTCCACACAACCTAATGGTCACGTCATCCCGTTCAGAGCCCGTGAGCTCTGAGAAATGAGTCGCTAGTGGAGTCCTGTTAAAATTCATGATCTCTGCTACTAGTGGGACAATCAGCTCATACTGACGTTGCTCGATCTCGAAGAAGATCACTAAGGCCTGCTCGTCATATGAAACCATCGACGCGTACATCATCTGTGCTACGATAGGGTAAGCTAACCCACCCCAGGATAGGATGGGGGTCCACCCAGCCCTCTCTAGGATCTCCAGTACTCCATGCTCTCTCACATGCTCAATCTCTTCCTCCCTCTCAATGACACACTTTCTATTGAAGAAGGCATGAGAGATTACCTTCTCCACTGTGGACGGCTGACGTGGCCGCTGAGTAGGATGAGCTCTGGGTTCCGGCTCTAGCATCTTGGCTTCCAGATGTTCTTCCTCTTCCGATCTTTGTGTGTGGCTTGAAGATGCCCTAGCCTTCTTAGAGGGTCTTGGAGTTGTATCCTTTCTTATTCGTGCCATAAGGTAGTGTTGTGTACGGGAAAAACAAAATGGAAATGAGAAATAGGGTTTGTTGTTCACGGAGGCTTAATATGAGGCTGAACAAGGGGTGCGCATGGGTATCAGTTCCCATGCTGGTGATAATCCTTGGAGAAGGGAAGAGAAGAAGAAAGATTTCCTCTGAGGCGATTTTTTTCCCAATGCCCTAGGGCGACATGAAAGGGAGAAAATGGGAATGAAGTTTTTGATTCTCAAAGGGAAGTGTTTTGAAGAGATTTGGTTAGGGTTTGTAAGGGAGAAGGGGAAGGGTTTAGGGTTTTTAAGCGAGCCAAAGTGAATGGGGAGAGAAAGAGTGAGTTTTAAGTGTTTTAAAAACACCAGGTGCTCCGAGACCCACTGACGGCCAAAAGTGTGAAAAAAAATGAAAAATTTATTTTCACAAAAATTAAATTAAGAGGGCAAAAATATAACAGACTAAATAAGGCAATTTAAATAAAATTTAACAATAACAAAATAATACTAATAATTATCAATGTAGTGTAATCAATGCATGACAAAAATAATACCGTTGAGCTTCAATCTGCAATTCTACACTCACCAGGTCAACACACACCAATCATTCACATAAAAAAAAAATCAGACCATCGATTTGCGGCATGAATCATCACATCACATCATCATGATCGTTATCCTAGCATCACAAGGAACTACTCCTAAGCAGTTACTATTTTTAAACCTAGGTAACTTGAGCTATTTTAGATTCCCCTACAAGATTGACTCATTGTGTGTAAAGTATACATGTTTTTTATTTGTTCTTTATATTTCTTCTAACACACCTTCCTTTTAATAAATTCTTGAGATTAGTGTATTTGCAACTACATTGTTCCCTTATTTATGGAGATACTTGGTCAGTGTTAGGGTTTTACATATTTGGTAAGTCTTAGCACAAAACACCTTCCAAGCCTTTGGTGGTCATGTCCATTTGGACCTCCTGACCCAGTATACTTGCCAAACATTAATTTCTTAAAGTTCGATCCAGTGTCTTTAGATATAATGGCCTTACTATTCTTCAACACCCTTTGGAAAGTATCCTTTATGAAATCACAACCAACAAACAACCCTCATGCTCATCCTCACATATCTATCCCTTAACCTATTCTTTCTTGAGTGTCTACCACCCCAACTTATCATTCAGTCTAAATCACAACTATACTTGTTTCTAAAATTTATTAAACTTCGGATCTGATACCACTTTTTCACGATCCGAATCTAGGGTGTACCCCTCCAAAGTCACCTCAAGAATCTGGCGACGCAACTCTCACCCCCTCACCAGGAGGTGGAAAACAAGTAACAAGAGCTAAAGTAAACAGAAATTAAGTTTAATTGATTACCCAGCCCCTTGCAATACATAAGTGCATGCGGAAGCCTCCTATCCCAATCCATCCATATATCTAACATAGTGTGCAGCATAACCTGAAAAACATAATTCCAAAAGGGTGAGCTATAAAGCCCATGAGTAGATCCACAATACTTGGGCATCTACCCAGCAATACAATCTAGTATATATGAGTAACAGAAATATTTGGGACAAGATATGGAAAGAGGAGAATCAATACTTACCAAAGTTAAACATTTCTATTATAACTACCAATTTCTTACTCGTACACTAATGAACAAACTAATTTACAATATACCATTACTTATAATTTACCGTTCAGTACATCACAATAGTCAATAATAATTATCACTAAATGCAGTTCTCTTTTCCAAACTCACATGTCTGAGTGTTATATCTACCATTCCTCTCATACCTACGAAGCTACACAATGTAAGATGCTCCATGATCATTTGTAGGAAAATCTAGTTCCCTATCAGCAATCACAACCATTCACAATCATAATGATATGCATGCCAATGTTTTTGTCATGATCACTGGATGTGCACGCTCGCTCCAGACTGTAATACCATGCAACTCACTATTGGAGTCATGGCCCCTTTCGGGTTAAGGATGCCTCGTCGATTCTGTGGGTACAACACAGTCTTAAGGGACTCTCAACCCCCGGGAATTCATGCCCGCTGTTCTTTTTATCAGGAACCCCGCTTCCACGCATGGGGGATTCAAGGGCATCACAGAAAACAACATGAAATTCCCTCCGTGACACACATCCCAGTTCATAACACCGAACATCCAGAACAATAGACGATCACACGTCTGAGCTTATTGGACAACTCTAGTGCTCACCCTGGTCATGCCCATCTTGTGTATTTATTCACATTAATCAATTCATATTACTCCTTTCGAGTAATACCCAATGGTCATTCCGACCGTGGGTCCAGTAAGCAAGGTCTCCATATTACTGTTCAATTAAGTTTAGATAATGCATAAAAGGAATTACAATCCATTGCAAAGCATCGGTAAGCAATCACTTCATCACATTAATGGATTTGCATCTCCATGCCAACCAGTCACAAGAGAAAGACATAAACCCCCTGACTGTACCGCAATCAACCATATAACCCATATGCAACAATGCATGCATTCACATAATTCATAGGCAATAGAATAATTAAAAGTCCAATAACTCCATGGAGTGATCCAACAATTTGCATGCGCATACTTAGTGCTCATAGTCACTCGGTTCTTCACTTAAGTTCAAGGTTAAGTCAATGATCTGGGTTGATGGGGTGGTGCATCCCTTACCCTTAATTACACAATAATAAGTCACAAGGGATCCCCTTTGGTGGATTCGTCGGTGGACTGGAGGATCCACCAACAGTGAGGTACATAAAACAAACCAGGGTGCTGGTCGGCGGACCGATAGCCGCCCGACGAGTTTCTTCGATGGATATCCACTGACAAGTCAAATCCACTTCTAGGTAGGCCTCCATCGTTGGCTTCTTTTGCATATGAGAAAGCACCGACGGATGGCGTCGGTGGACTGACCACCCATCGACAAGTCAAGGTGATTTCCAACTAAGTCTTGGTCGGCAGATTCTTCGGTGATTGAAGATGCACCGACGGCTCTCGTCGGCGGGTTCGTCGGTGGACCAACCCACCGATGGGTCAAAGTGAATTCCAACTAGGTCTTAGTCGATGGACTCTTCGGCGGACTGAGGACTCACCGACGGGTTTCGTCGGCGGTTGCGTCGGTGGACCGACCACCCATCGAAAATCTTGGTCTCCATTTGGGGTTGCTGTCAGTGGATGCGTCGGTGGACCGACCATCCACCAACGTATTGTGTTCCACAATTCACCACCCTATCGACGGATGTGTCAATGGACCGACTATCCACCGACGGACATGATTTTGGGTTTTCTTTACTTT
The DNA here is from genome assembly GCA_031762675.1 of Pachysandra terminalis. NCBI lineage: Eukaryota > Viridiplantae > Streptophyta > Magnoliopsida > Buxales > Buxaceae > Pachysandra > Pachysandra terminalis. The sequence goes on along the minus strand of JAUPMG010064197.1, from coordinate 2,529 downwards.
GTTAAAGTCGTGAGGGCCCTAGCATTTAGTGGTTTTTCTCCAGGCTTAATGAGGGAGATAAATATGAACAAGGAGAGTTAAATCCATGCATTCATTCATACTAAATAAGCATATTTAAAACTTAGAGAATTTTGGTGTTCAAAACCCTATCAGCACATAAATCATGATATATAACATTTAAACAAATCTCCTTCTCAAGAATCAAACCTAACTAATAAACAACAACATATACTTATCTTAACATTACCTTTCTTAGTTCATTCATATTCATTTGATCAAATACCATTACTATATGGGGAGAATATGCACGCACAACCAGAATTTGGGTTTTTGTTTAAATACCCAGATATTGGGGATCCACTTACCTTGCATTGATGATGGAAGCTTCTCCACCAACTTCCATTCACCTTCTTAACTCCATTTTTAGGGTTTGCCTCCATTCTCTCAATTTCAGCAACAATCAATGCTCAAAAGTCTAAAGAGGAGAATATATATATTCCCAACTTAGGGTCGAATTGTGTCTCATAGACTCAGTTTGGGCTGTCCAGGCAAAGGTCTAAAGGGCTAACTCTTACTTTTGGTCTAACTAACAATTGGGTGCCCACAAGTCCCACTACGTTCGACAAACAATTGGAAGACTAACAGTCCACCAATTCAAGGCCACGGTCTAGGTGATATACACAGTAGTGTTCCTATTTAATTTGGGGTAAAATACTAAATTACCCTCACTAAAAGTTCCAAATGTTCCGGGTCATAACATAGGTGCACATTAACTAAACACACAATAAGTGTACAATGGTGTAATAAGTCTAATTAATTAATATGAGGTTTAAAACATTGTAGATATCATCATAGTACTCTAATTATAGTCAAGTCATGTATATTTAAAAAAACATTATCAATCCATCAATTTAATCATTCAATCATGTTTTAAAACAATCATACATAACATATAATTAATTTGAATCAATCAGGTATTCAAGTCATGGCACGAATTTCAACAAATCAACAAACATGGGCTGGCTGGCAGGCTAACCGGGACACCGGTTGGCCACCGATAGCCTAGGCAGGGGCTAAAAAATACAAGGTGCAGACAATGGTCCTACCGGCAGGCTAACCGGTACACCGGTTGGCCACCGGTAGGCTAGGCAGAGACCAAATTTCAAAGTTACAGACACCTGATGCCACCGGTAGGCTAACCGGCATGCCTGTAGCCCACCAGTAGGCTAGGTAGAGATCCATTGTTTATTATGAGTGATACTGAGGTATCCATTGCTTGTATGTAGTTGATTGTACTATTGTTTTTTATGAGTAATGCTGGGAGATCCTTGTATGATTGAGTGTGGTGCTATGAGCATCTACTGATGGTCAATGGGATTGACTACTTTCTGTGAATGGTGCATTATTCTGTGGGTGCAAGTCCATAAAATAATGGTAACTGGAACATCATTCCATGGGTGGAAGTCCCTAAAATATGGTCACTGGTTCTTTGATTGGAGGATTATTCCATCGGTTAGAGTCCCTAAAATAATGATATGATTGGAGCATTATTCCGTGGGTTGGAGTCCCTAAAATAATGATATGATTGGAGCATTATTCCGTGGGTTAGAGTCCCTAAAATAATAGTAACTAGAGCATTATTCCATGGGCGCAAGTCCTTAAAATAGTGGTTAATGAATTGAATGCTTGTGTTGGACTATGTCTGAAAAACCATTGCATTGCATCATTTGCTGCATTCATTGTGCATAACTGCACCATGTCATACTCATCTCATTGCACTTGATTGTTTGATTGTTTTTGTGCATGTGTCACATTAAGGATTGATTGTGTTTGTACTTGTTTTACATTGATGATTGTTTGTGTGACATGGTGGAACCATGTGGATATAGTATGTGGTAGCATGGTGGGACCATGTGAACATACGGTGTGATAGCATGGTGGGACCATGTGATCATTGTGAACATAGTGGGACCATGTGATTGATGTGATATTTGTATTTGTTTATATTACATGGTGGGACCATGTGTATGTCTTTGTATTGTATAGTGGGACTATGCATTGTTTATTATGTATTACTTATATGTTGTAATACATGGTGGGACCATGTATATGTGATTGTTGTTATGAACATAATGGGATTATGTATTTATTATGTATTACTTGTGTAATGTATACATGGTGGGACCATGTGATTATTGTTTGTGTACATAGTGGAACTATGTATTTGTTTGTGTTAATGGTGGGACCATGTTGATATTTGTTTGGTTAGGCATAGTGGAACTATGTGGTTGATGTGATGTACATGATGGGATCAAGTAGGATAAGTTTGGATTCATAGAGGGACGATGAGGATTGAGTAGAATGCATGATGGGATCATGTGAGCCCTATGATTTATCATGGTGGGACCATGTGAACTATTAATATGATATGATTTAATTTATTGATTGGTTCTTGATGTGTCAATAATAATTAACCACTCGCAATAGGACGAATCTTTGCAGATAGGGCTATTTTGAGGGTGTCGAACC